>CM034357.1:46329889-46372677 GCA_019925275.1 Mytilus edulis | reverse complement strand
TGCTATACATTATTGTAAATTAATATACATTATAGAATCAATGTTTATAAATGATTAAACATATATTTTTTTACTACATTGTACTGCAGAAAAAAATCAGTATACCGAATAAAACTTCAGGTTGCTGTTTTACATTTAGTGCTAGGTCATTTAATCCATTGAAGTATTAGGTTTTCTGGTTTGTTTACTGGTTCTTTTTTGTTGTTGGAGTTTTTCAATTTTATGTACCATCAAGCAAAACTTAAATAAAAACAAAACAATAATATGTCAGATGAAACAAATTGCATCAGACAAACTCAGTTCTTTTGTTGTACACAAAACTGGGAAAACATAATATGGAGTACTATAAATTCAATAATTATTGCGAGGTTTTTATTAATGAAAATGGGTGAGAACACACATTCTGATATGTGATACGTATATCTGATTTTCTGTAAATCGTAATAATTAATCTTGCACTTTTGTCTATTCTTCAATAGTCACAATAATTCATGCACACAATAATAATAATAATGATAAATTACTGAATTTACAATACTTAATTAGAATCGAACATACTTGTTTTACAGTAGAGTCACACTACAAATTTAAACAATATAAGATTCACAGATATTCAGATTTCTTGATTGGAGAAATCACACCGATTTACAAAATGTTTTAAAAAAACTACCACAATATAATAAAGTTGAATCCACAGAATCAATGATACCAGCAAAATTAGCAGAGAATCGATATGTTCTGGGACATATCAATAAACCTTTTAAATGCTTATACTTTAGTAATATTTTACCTTTTAGATTATTAAAATTTACTGAGAAACTTTTATGAAAAAACAATTCAGTATAAAAGACCCATCTGTACTGTAGATGCATGAAATAAAAATCCAAAGTACATAAATACAATCAAAATTGGTACTCATGGAAGACAGTTTCCACAAAAAAGAAGCATCCTATTGGTATATGATGCACTATTTTCCATTCATTTGTCCATTTGAAACGTTGTGGGTACCCAGACAGACTTTTTCAAATGGTTGTCAAAGAGTCAAAGTTGAAAGAACTATTGCTTATCACAGTCGTTCTTGTCCTTGATTTTACTAACTCTTCTGTATCACACCTAAAAGGAATAATGTCTGCATAGGTTAAAATTTTGAAACTTTGTTTCATTGTTTCAACAGGCAATTTTTTCTTTGAATTTTTCTTATTACAATTTTCATCTCAATCTTAATTTAACTTTTATAGATATACTGATTTATAGAACCTTTAATACGAAAGACTTCTTTTCTTTTTCTGATTGCTACCCACAGAATTAAAAGAATCTATTTTTTTGTGAAAAAAAATTTAAACAGAAACAACCTCTTAATGCTTTCAGTACATTGAAAATACAACTTTTAAAGAATCCAAACTTACAGTACAGTTTAAAAAGACCACGAAAATAGGGTAAAAGTATTTTCAACATTAAATTTAAACTCTCAAAAGAATTCCAAATTAACATTTTCAATGCAAAAATAAAACCAAAAAAACACTAGCCAGTTTAAAGAAAAAAACAAGGCCTACAACTTTAACCAAAGTAATCCAAACCAATCAAATATATACACCTGAAAAATCAGTGCATTATTTGTTGAGAAAGAGGTACTCTCTTACAGTTACTTGTTTATAAGTGTTGCTGTCAAACTAAAGCAGTTCAACTTCATTAAAAAATACTGTGGATTCATTTATTTTCGTGGATTGAGAAAACCTTGCATTTGCATGGGTATTAGATTTCGTGGTGCATACATTCTTTTAGATAATTTGTACTTCATTCAAAACTATGATTTAATTTCGTGGTTCCCTTGTCCCACAAAATCCACAAAAATTGGTATCTAACGAATACTAATGAATCACAATTTATACATTTGTTTTCATCGATTTAACTGTTCAACTGGTCGGAATATTTCATTCTAATTGACCTGTTTTAAAACAGTTTTTTTTCTCTCAGTTGGCCTAAAAGTTCTTAAGACCATGCCATGCAAGACTAAGTATAAGATTTTGCCATCATTTGTCGTCATAGTCCTTCCATCCATCTTTGTTAACATTTAAACATTTTTCTATAAAACTACTTGGCCAAATTTTTCAGCAACTGCTTGAAATTGGTTTATATATTTTTTCTCGCCTGCCCTGAAAGTTTAGAAAATGCAAGACACGAAGAGCGGTATACACTAATTTGTAATGCGGGGTTCACACATTGCCGATTATTGCTCCCGTTTGAGATCACACAGCGATACGACACGAAAAGTGAAAAAGTCGGATTAGTATCCTCAATTATCTGGAATGTCCTATTATTGTCTGAACGCAGTCGTTTTAGTTCGTAACAGATTCCTACTGGTCGGGAAGGGTCCGAATAGTTCGGCAAAGCACCCCGACAGTTAGGTGCGTCCCGTAACATTCGGGGAAACTAAGCGTAACATTCGGGGAAACTAAGCCGATTTTGTCTAGTCGGATTACAATCGTCGTGACAGATTCTGCTGTATCGGATCGAATTCCTAACAATGTTCTGTGTATTCTGGACGGTGTCCTGTGGAACGGGAACGATTTGGAGAAATTTTTCATTACTGTTTTTCTGCCGATTGAGTCCAGATTGCATCCAGATCTTGTAGATTGCGAACCGTTTTTGCCGAAACCGTTCCGAAACAGTCCCGTTATTAATTCGAAATTCGTCAATGATACCCACGTCAGTGTCCCGACAATTACAGAATACAATACGACTGAGACCAGACAAAGCCGTTTGCAATACGATAGAGCGGACCATGATAGGATTACGTACCGACAGTACCTGATCATCCCGAGTATGCCGACAGTTTTCGAACGGATAACTTCCGTCAGCGTCGGTTCACTGTCTTGTCACTATCTGATCTGTGTCGGATTACATTCGGTAGAATCGGGACGCAGTCGTGACAGACTCGGTCGAATTTTACCTGGCGAAAGATCCGCATATACAAATCGGATTAGAAGCGGATTTAGAACGGGATTATCGGGATAAATTCGCTTGGAAACGGTTGAATATCGACGCTTCCTGAAAAATATCTGATTGTTGTCGTGATTAAATTTTTTTTTTTACAAATTTTAATTAAAGTTTGAATTTCCATCCACGATTCATAGGATCTTGATCAGACTTTAAATAAATTTTAATCGGGAATGGTCCTGTAAAGGACGGCAGAAAAAATCGTGTATGTGTGACCCATGCTTAAAACGCTTTATATTTCATAGGGAAGAGGACCTGGATGGGTCATACCTAGTATAAAGATTACTTACTTATCCACTTCATTCCAGTGTAACATAAGGCCACAACAAACAGCCTCCAGTTCTCTCTGACCTTTGCCATGTACTGGGCCTGACCCCAGGTGTAACACATTGTTTATAATTCTGCTGTAACAGTTCTTCGCCGGGTGATTCTTGGTCTCCCTGGTTTCCTTTTTCCTGGTGGTGTCCAGTATAGAGCTGTTTTATGTTTGGGTTGTTGTGACATTCTCAATACATGGCCTAACCATCTAAATCTCCGTTGTTTGATTTCTGCTCTTATGCTCTTAGCATTACATTTCTATAAAAGGCTCTTGCTGCTGATCTTATTTGGCCAGAATATTCTATTGATCTTTCTTATGCAGCTAGTATGGAATGCATCTACCTTTTGAAGGTCACTTACTAAAACACTCCATGTTTCTGAACCATGCATGCAGTAAGACAGATTTTAAATTGCTGATGTAGATTCGCAGGTTGGTCCTCAAACTGTATTTGTTGGACTTCCAGATTGTATGAAGTCATGCAAATGTTACACGTGTCTTAGATAATCTTGCATTTGTATCCTCTCCTGGCTGCCCTTTTATCTTTACTTATGATGCTTCCAAGGCAAGTTAAATCTTGTCCACTCTCAGATCATTGATTGTGACTGTTGATGTATTATTTCTGGTGTAAAATGACATTACCTTGGTCTTCTTGGCATTTACATTCAGACCAGTCTGCTTTGCATAGTTGTTTAGTATGTTGGTCTTTTCTTGTTGTTCATAATATGACAATGTCATCAGCAAAAACAAGGTTCTCTAGCTAGCTGGTTAAACATGGTCCACTGGATACCCCTTTTCTTGTCTATGCCTTTGTATACAGTAAATGACCCAATAAAACAGGATGGGTGACCTGATACATCCCTGTCTGAGATAGAGCTATCAAGGATGACACTGCATTGAAAGCTGTTATATCAGGGTTTTATTTACCGACCGTACAAGGGCTGTATAGCCAGTCAAGGTCGTTAAAAACTTCCATATATAGCATCAAAATTTAAGGTGGAACTCCATATGATTTAACAAAGATTTGATTGTGTATACTGTCTTGTATAATAGCCTTTTTGAAGTCGATAAAATTCATGAAAAGTGGTGTGTTCCATCATATGCATTGCTCAATGATGATCCTGAGTGTGAAATTTGGTCAATGCATCCTCTCCCTCTTCTAAAGCCTGTTTGTTCTTCTCTACACTTTTTATCCATCATTTTAACAATTCTTTTCAGAAGAATTTAGCAGAATACTTAACTAGGGACAGAAAGTAATGTAATCAATCTCCAGTTGTCACAGTTGCGTAGATTTCTTTTCTTTGGTAGTTTCACAATGAGGCCTTTGCTCCAGACTGATGGTATGTCCCCTTCTTTCCAGATGACAAGGAAAAGAGTGAAGTACTTTGGATGATGTTTCTCTGTCGGCTTTTAATATCTCTGCATGGTGGAATCAATATTTGGTGCCTTGCCTGTTTTCAATGATTTAATGGCATTTCTTACTTCCAGAATTAGTGGTTCTGCGTTGATGTTTAAATCATCTTCTGATGTTTCATGGTTAGCCATGACATCACACTCAAGGCAGTTTAACACCTCGAGATCTTTGAAATATTGGACCCACCTTTCTGCTTGTTCCCGTTCTGTTTTCAATGAGTTGCCATTTTTGTCGTTTACATGTGCTGTCTGGCCATTTGATGGTCCGCCAAGTTGTTTGGTGATTTTGTAAACAGTACTTAACTCTCCCAGAATAGCTGCCTTTTCTGCCTCTTCTGCTAGGATATTCCAGATATCGTCTCTTATCTTGTCTAGCTATTCTGTTAACTTCTTTTTCTTTTGTTCTGTATGATATTTGTAGTTGATCTTGTAACCTTTTGGATTTAGTATTTACTGTTTGCTGTTTTATAGCTTTTCTTTCTTCATTTTTTGCAAGGTTTCCGGTGTTATCCAATCTTGTTCTTTTTTGTCTTGTGACCAACTTCTTTTCTGCTGTCTTTTAATACATAAATGTCTCTTGCAAACTGCCTGCTCCGTCATTAGAGTTTTCTAGCACACTAAACCTGTTTTCAATTCTAGGCAAAATGCCTTGATATTTGGTGACTTCAGCCTTGCTGTGTCTAGATTGTCTAGTCTCTGTTCTAATTTTCTGTTGGTGCCTTTCCTAGTTTCAATTTGATGGTGGCTCTCAGTAGATAGTGATAGCTGTTTACGTCTGCACACCTGAGTACTCGTACATCTCTTAATGATCTACGCTATTTGTTCAACAATATGTAGTCAGTCTGGTTAACTGTCCTTCCATTCGGTGCTTTTCATGTTAGTTTGTGGATGTTTTTATGAGGAAAGATGGTACGTTCCCTATTCTCATTTTTCACCCCGTAACCATGCCTGCTTATAAAATTTACAGCATCAGTGTTGTCTGGTCCTGCATTAAAATCTCCTATTATTACCAGCATGTCAGGTTGATGTACTTTAGAAATGGCAGTATGTAGCTGTTCATAAAATTCATCCTTGGTCTCATCTTCAGCAACCTTTGTTGGTGCGTAACACTGTATGATAGGAATTTTCCAGTAATCTGAATTAAATCTTGCTGTTCCTAATCTTTCACTATTATTGGTTCCCATTCTAGTAGTGTTTTTGCCTTTTCTTTGCATATAATTATTGCTACACCATTAATATGACTGTCAGTGTTTCCAGAGTGAAGGATAATGTTTCCACTATTTGTTCTAGTCTTTACTGAGCAAGTCCAATGACATTCGCTCACGCCAAGAATGTCTAGCCTGTACGTAGTGCTGCGTTTCCTTGATGACCTGTTTCATACAAAGTTTGAACAGTACAGGCTCTTCTATTTATTTGTGTATTAATCCCTAGAAGACTCATATTCCTTTTCCTATCTTTCACTAGGAGTCATTCCGCTGTTGTTGAGTCCCCTGTTGAATCTATTACGGAGGGTAATATAATTTCATTTGTTATGGTTTCTGTAACTGAAATAGTTTTTACAGGATTAGGGAGTTAACCCCATGCCCAACACCCCAACCTGGAGGGCCACGAAATTTGTAGTCCAGGTTTCCATCCTCAAGAAGGGCTGCTGTCCTGGGCTGATGAATCCATTGTATCCCGGTTTGTGTTCGAAGTCCACCATCTTTTAGATGAATTGCCTTACTGAGCTACGACTCTGATCTAACCGACTATTTACCGATAGCTGGGACAAGGTTGATGAGTGCTAGGGTATGTCCACACACCATTGGGTATATACACTGCAATTCTACAGGCCCCTTATTGCTCCTAGATCTCCTGCAGTTTAGCCCGAGTTACTTGATCCCAGTTTACGTGTACTGTCGCGGGGAGGCGCTGCATGAGTCTTTTTAGAGGCTATGTACTGGTAGTATAAAGATGCCTTGTGTATATCCGTCCGTGTTATGCCTGTTGTCCTAAACCTCAGTATCATTGTTCAGCCAATTCTTTAGTTTTTACTCGTGTAAATTGCTAGATCTACATATTTGTTCTCATTTCATTGATCAGTGATCAAGGTAAAATTTATGTGATTACCGTAGATCTATTTCTCTGATATATTTGGTGTATGGAATGATTGAAAGGTGTCCATGTCAGTCTAGCAGATTTCATATGAACTTGACCTAATTTTTATGGCACAAGGGTTCAGAAAAGTAAGATTTACAAATAAGTCAACATGATTCAAAATCATCAATCAACTACTTACAGGAGTTATTGTCCTTGAAATTTTATTTGTACCTTCTGGTTTTTTTTAGGAGAAATTAATTGATAGAAACAGAAAGTAGCAAAAATGTTCAGCACAATAACATCATTGATAAGTCAATTTGGACAAAATTTACAACTGATTCCTTGAAGGAGTTTATATTTACCCATCGAGATAAACTTTTAGAGATAAACGTAAAAGACCAGAAATATTTAAATTTTATTTCATTGCCTATTGTGATAGCCAAATTGTTAATATATAGAAAGTACAGAAAGTGGGGATTGTCTGTTTCACTGAACACAGCAAATGTTTGAACAAAAACAAGACCAATACCAGGTCTGGACCTGTGTCCTTGCATGCAATTGATTGAATTAACTAATATTGAAACATAATGAAGAGCTCCAGACCAAATATAAATCATTGCCTTTCTTGAAGCCATGAAAACTTGCACAAAAATTTTCCATGTACAATGAGTCCTGTAGAGTTTCAAACTATCGACAAACTCTAAGTGGCTGCATGGCAGATGTAAAAGCTATTTACTGGCTATAACTCAACAATATCAGGCTCCAGACCAAATATAAAATTATTTGTCTACAAAGAAGCCAAATACAAAGAGTGTTGTAAAATTTCAAGCTATTGGCAAAAGGGAAGTACAAATTGTTTACAAATTACAACTAAACATTGTCATCTTTAGACCAAATATAAATCTGTTCCCTTTCATAGAAATTTTGTGAGAAAGATGCAAATGTATATCAAGGTTGTACTATTTTTTGCCCCTCCCACCTTTTCCACTGCAGTGGAGGGGGCATTGAGTGTTACCCTTGTCTGTCTTTACATCTATAGGTACTTCCCAAAATTAGTTTCCATTCTCCGACTTTAGTTTGCTTCAAACAAATGTTATGAATCTTGCACAAAAATTCTTATTTCCACAAATTCAGGTCAACTTTGAATTTGGTTGGTGTCACTTGTATACTGTTCTAGAGTTGAGTACCTTAAAGATTCATATATGGAAAGTTGCTGAATTTTTCATTTCTATTATTCTCTGTCCAAAGTACACTCTCTCTATTTATTTGGAGAATAGTTTACTGTAGTAGTTTATCTTCAGTCATTCCAATAAGCAGCTACTAGAAATAGATATTGGACTGCTACAGATACATGAGAACTATATATGCACTTGCCATTTTCAAATATAAGAACAAGTATAATATGTATAGCAATGAAAAGGCTGATTTTTTTTATTCAATTCTTTGAACTGATTATTTTAGTCATTTTAATCTTCCTGTTATAGATAAGTCATCTGACCTTATTTATTATCTTCCTTGTACTACAATTGACCTGATCATATTCTTCCTCAATCTGTTACAAAAATGTTGTAGTAAAGGTTATTATTTATCTTGCAGAATGTTTATCTTTAATTACTATAATGGTGTCATTACTGATAAATTCATAAAATTGGTGTTTCTTTTAGACTTATATATTCTTATATGTCAGAAACTGTAATAGTCCTCATATAGTTTTGTTTTGTATTCTGATTATATGTTTGCTTAGTTATCTTGCACTCCTTGGTTCTTCTTATGGTCAAATTAACCCTTAACTGGTCTTAACTTGGGAAAAAATTGCATTTTCAAAACATTCCATACTAGGATCAGTTTCCATTCTAGTGTGTAAAGAAAAATAAAGTTCATTCATTGTAAAGATTATTCATTTATTAACAATTCCATTGATAATACTCAGACATAATCACATGACTAATGGGTAATTTCTACTCATACATGTACCACTGCCATTTGTACCAAATCGGCATTTGAAACAGAAACAAAAAAAATGACCTTATTTAAAATTCCCAGTTTCCTCGTATCTATTATTTCTGGTAAACAAATACATTATGTATTTTTATAAATGTATAACTGAGTCAAGTGTCATTTATATGTTTTGCTCAAATTGAAAATATTGACAGTGTGAAGTAAGAGATGACATGCAACAACTTTTAGGGAGCTACCATTTGACTTTCATGGGGGAGGGGGAGGGGGCTAGGATGAAATTTGAAAAAAAAATTAGGCAGGACAGGAGTTTTGAGTAAAATAAAAGGCAGGATGAGACACTTTGCCAAAAAATAGATTACAACTAAAAACAATGTAGGACAAAATCATAGCCCCCCCCTACCATAAAATTAAATGGTAGCTCTCTTAAATAATATGCCTTCTGAGTTCATTTAAAAGTTTATCCTGTAAACATTTTTAAGTAATGAATCTATGATCATTTTGTTGTTGCATATTTGATTTCATCAAAAGCTTTTCTAGCTTTTCTTAGTTCTTCATTCATTGTCAAAAGTTCCTTCACTCTAGAATATTTTTTAGGATCTTTCCTGATCAAGAAAATAATGTCTTCAACACTTATTCTTCCAGTTCTTCCTACTTCCATTGCTTTCTTTGTCTGAAAATTGAAAAAAATACATACACTGATTATTTCCTCTTGAAAAAATGTATTACATGTCTACTTCCCAGTGACAAGATTTTTATATATACTTGTCTGTAGCCCTTGACAAGATTTCTATATATACTTGTCTATAGCCCTTGACAAGATTTTGATTACTTTTCCATAGCCTCTTGAAAAAATTTCTGTTATATATATAGAATAAAGGACTATTATTTTTTGATACTGACTTTATCACTGTCAAATATCAGGTGAGCCAGAAGATTGATGGTGGTACCTTTTTCGTCACTATTTATGTGATGCCTTGTAATATGAATTGTTACACTTTAAAGTGTTTGCATGAACCGGTTAAACAAATACTTCTAACTAGACAGAAAAAGAAGACTTCTTGGAACAGCACCAGATTATGTATGAATAAAAACTCATATCGGAATAGCATGGAGGATATATTAGTTATACATATAAAGTTGGAATAAAGGTCTTAGATTTGTCTTATAATGAAGATATGTTTTAACTGAGAACTTTTCATGTGTTGAGTAAAATTTAACCATCAGCACTTTTTAGTTTTTGGACAAACCATACATCATCAACAGATTAGATTAAAAACTATTCCATATCAATTTGGTCCACCTTTTTGTTGTTTCTTAGAATACCATTTTGTGTGGTGTATTTATACATTTGTATTGATGGGATTTTTTTGTTGCCTTTATAGTTAAGTTACTGTATCTATATGTTGTCTTCATATATCTAAATATATATCATGGAAATGATGGCATTATGTAGTCATATACACCTTTAAGCTTACAATCATAATGGCCACCAAATAAATTTAGCCTATTCCTTATTGCATTATGGAAAGACTGTATATAGCCTGAACATAGACCCAATGAAACCATAAAAATGAGGTCATGGTCAGATGACCATAGAATCATACTATACATGATACAACAAATATAGTTAACTTATTGCTTAAGGTACATGTATCTGAGATACAGACAAAACCATAAAAACTTTCTATTGACAAATGGACCATAAAAATTGGGTCATGGTCAGATGTAAACCATATACCAAATATAGTTAACTTATTGCTTAAGGCATTGGAGATACAGACAAAACCATGAAAACTTTCTATTGACCAATGAACCATAAAAATGAAGCCAAGGTCGAATGGAACCTGCCAGACAGACATTTACATCTTGCATTCATTCCATACTCAATATAGTGGCCCAATTGATTATATTATAACGGTAATCAAACATAGAAACAGAATTACAATATCAACATTCACCAATGAACCATGAAAATGAGGGACTGCCAGACTGACATGTAAAACCTTACATTCATTCCATGGTATAGTCTAAGAAATGGACTTGACCTTGATAACTTCACCTTCGTCATTGATCCATGAAATTGGATCCTTCAGGTGAACCCTGCCTAACATCATGTAGACCTTGCAAGGAACTCATATATTAACCAAATAAAGTAATCCTATTACATAATATTTGGTAATAAGTTAAGATTCACATTACAAAAAAAACTCTAAAATTTTTTTAAGCAGACACTGAACCATCTTTGCTAGCCAAGGGTTACGATCCACTCCCGTTCTCTTTACCCTTGGCAGATTAAGTCAACATTTGTGAAAACAATGTTGTGCCATCTATCAGAAGATTAAAGTCACGCCGATTCTGAATACATTATTCTTGACCAATGGTAGCACTTGAACTCTTCAATTTGGAAGTAAAAACACGGTAGCATCTAGATTTTACACACTTGATAAAGCCGGAAACAAAAATATACATTTGTACGTCAACAGTCATGCATTTGTGCATGAAACATACACAGGAACTTCTACTTATTGATTAAAAACATTTAGGTTGTCACTAAATATAGTCGTATATTTATAGAATGTAAAGACTTGTTGCACAATAAACATGTGGCAATTGTTTACAAACACTTTCTACATTTACCCGTGATCATGTTATAGGCGCTTTTTGATTGGATGCAGCGAGTTTCGTCTGCAACCAATAAAAATCCTTACCTTGTGTCTCCGAAATTTTATCTCAATCTGCCAAGGGTGAAGAGAACAGAAGTGGATCGTAATCCTTGGCTAGCAAAGATGACACTGAACCAGGTAAATAAAGTTAAAGGCAATGGACATGTGACAGAAATAATCTTCAATTTACAGTTTACCAAAAATCCATACAATGAGGAAAGTCACCAACGTCATTATTGTCAAATGAAATGAGGTATTAAAAAAGTCTGATTACTAAAATATTTACATTGTACCTGGATAAAACTCTTTGAAACTTTTGACCAGCGAAATAGTCATTGAATAAATTATTGAATGAAATAGCACAGATTTCTCATTCTACATGTACATACACTATATTTTTAATAGATACAAATCTTACTTCTTTTAACATGTTTAACTGAACCAATATCTATGTCAAACATACTATTTTAATCCAAATCCAAAAGATTTTAATTGTGAAGTTTTCACCATATTACAAATTACTACTAGTGTATTTGTTTCTATCTTAGACTACATACCATTTCAGTTAAAAATTCTATGACCAGATCTTCTAAAATATCCACAGATTCTGTGTAGGGATTTCTGTCATCTCCAAAACCATACATCATGCACCGTACTAAAATGACAATATTACTACTGTTAGCAATACGACAAAAAAAAACCCACAAAATTATCAACAAAACTTGTTTCAAAGCAATTAAAGGTGTTGAGACTATTAATTTCAATGATACTTTCCAGAATAAAAAATATGATACACATGTATATATATATTAAGAAAGAAAACAAAATTAAGGATGCTGTACATTGTACTTACATTCTTTAGAAAATATTTTCTTTCTTTTCTCCAGTGGTGTGTCGTCTTCTCCATCTTCGTCATCAAACTGAAAAATAAATAAAAACTAATAATCAAATAAGGTAATGAAACTTATCCAGGTTCAGATTTTTGTCATATAAATCTTAAAAAAATACATTTAACGTTGTTCCTTCAAGACTGCTTATAATGACATCTTATTGTTATGTGTTGGTGTAAAGTATAAATGCAAGTAGTTAGCTTTGAAAAAGGAAAAACAGTTAACTTTTTAAATTAAAAATAATTAATTTACAGCTTGTAACATGTTTGATAGTCGTTTGGAATCTTCTGTCTCCCTTTTCTGCAAGTCTTACTCTCCAACTATATTATGTCCCCTTTCAAATGCATTGATTGTCAAGGAAAAAAGGGTGTTTTCAACACCTTGACCCCCCCCCCTTTCTGGATCCACCAGTGCAATATTGTAAAATTCAAATTAAAGTTTTCAAGTTTTATTTTAATACATATTACTTGTCCCAGCATACATTTTGAACTTGAAGTGCATTGGTGTAACAATACATGTAACACAATGTAACTGTAGACACGAATATTATTGTTACATTTGTAATTAATCGGTTCGTTGAAATATGCTATATACAGAAATAAGGAGGATTTGTTTTGGATCGGTTATTTATTTTTGTAAACTAAGAGGACATGTTATCTATTTTCTGCACTATTGAAGCAAGATTTTTCATTTTCATTAAAGCAAGGGACTGATTATTTATTTTCACAACTATGTTTATAATATTTGAAAACATACAATTCTTAAATTATTTGTTTATAAATTATAAATAATACATGTATAGTTAAGTCATCATGTGCCATTTAATCAGAATTAATCATCATCCTCTGCAGAAAGGAATCTTCTATATTCCCAACTGCATATACATATATTGCTTCCAGACACTATATTAAAGATTGATTGTATCTAGCCTATTTTAAAAGTATTAGCAAAACATGGTACTCTGAGCAGAGCGAGGCAAATTTTTTAAAAGGGTTTTGGAGCCACTGAAGGCACAAGAAGCTTTAGAAGAAATGATGCAAAATCATGCTTTCTGGGTGTTCCCCAGACCCTTTCTTATTTTTGGTCTCAAAGCAAAATGTATACCTTCAGTGTAAGACTTCAGTTTTTAGGGACAATATCAATAGACCAATATGCAGGATAAAGCAAAAATGTAATTCACATAGTTGAAGCCTGGGGCTTCTGTTTTTTAAACTCATGATCAAGTTAATAACAAAATTACTAAATTACAAAAGGAATGCAACACTAACAGAATACAGAAGGGCAATCAATGAACAAAAGACAAATAAATAAGAATAAAATTGAGAATGGAAATGGGGAATGTGCCAAAGAGACAACAACCCGACCATAGAGCAGACAACAGCAGAAGGTCACCAACAGGTCTTCAATGCAACAAGAAATTCTCGCACCTGGAGGCGTCCTTCAGCTGGCCCCTTAACAAATATATACTGGTTCAGTGATAATGAACACCATACTAAACTCCAAATTGTACACAAGAAACTAAAAGTTAAATTAATACAAGACTAACAAAGGCCAGAGGCTCCTGACTTGGGACAGGCGCAAAAATGTGCAGGGTTAAACATATTTGTGAGATCTCAACCCTCCCCCTATACCTTTAGCCAATGCAGAAAAGTAAACGCATAACAATACGCACATTAAAATTCAGTTCAAGAGAAGTCCGAGTCTGATGTCAGAAGATGTAACCAAAGAAAATAAACAAAATGACAATAATACATAAATAACATCACACTGCTAGCAGTTAACTGACATGCCAGCTCCGAACTTCAATTAAACTGATTGAAAAATTATGTCTTCATCATATGAATATCAGGCACAATCCTCCCCGTGAGGGGTTTAGTATCATACCATCATAACATATATGAGAAGAACATAACCCGTGTCATGCCAACAACTGGTTTATTAATAAAAAATGTGTTTAGTTCTGATGCAAAGACCTTATAAGTGAATGAATATTAACGCCAAAATATGCAATCTTTAATGACCTGACAACAGTATGGTAACTATATCCCTTCTTAATAAGTCTATTTAAAGGTTTTGATAGCTTCTGAGGTGAATACTGACATTTTTGTGCTTTATAAAGAATATTTCCTTAAAATATTGGATGTGAAATACCTGAACGTATAAGAAGTCTGCATGTTGAGCTATATTTACGAATGATGTCCTTATACCGATGATAAAATTTAGTAAATGTTTTGACAAGTTTGTGATATCGAAAACCCTGGTGTAATAATTTTTCAGTAATACATAAATTTGTCTCGTTAAAATCTAAAACATTGTTACATACACGAGCGAATCGTACAAGTTGAGATATATAAACACCGTAAGATGGTGACAAGGGAACATCACCATCTAAAAATGGATAATTAACGATAGGAAATGAGAAATCATCTCTTTTATCATAAATTTTAGTATTAAGCTTTCCGTTAATGATATATATATCAAGATCGAGGAAAGGGCAGTGGTCATTGTTAGGTTAGTATTAGCTTTATTTAAAGCTAAGTTCAACAGGATAAATTTCTTTAGTATACATACTTAAGTCGTCATTATTGAGAGCTAAAATATCATCCAAATATCTAAAAGTATTATTAAATTTGTGTATCAGATGTTGTTTTGATGAGTCTTTGTTGATTTTTGTCATAAATTGTAACTCATAGCAATACAAAAACAGGTCCGCAATAAGTGGTGCACAGTTAGTCCCCATTGGAATTCCGATAACCTGACGATAAACTTTGATCCCAAAAAATCAGGGGCTACGTCTTAGGGATAACAGAACTTGCTTCTTGCAAGACACTCGACGTGAAAACAATTTGATATGGAGACAAGCGTTTGGTTTTGAAATTTTCTACATGAGGCATTTGCCTCAATGTAGTTACGGCCCTTTTAAATAAAAGTGAGGTAAGTGTTTCTGAGAAAACATACCTCAAGTTAAATGGGGATAACGTCGATAGTCCGACACTCATTGGTCCGACACTCATAAGTCCGACACTCAATGGTCCGACACTCAATAGTCCGACACTCATTAGTCCGACACTCAATAGTCCGACACTCAATGGTCCGACACTCAATAGTCCGACACTCATTTGTACGACACTCGATCATTTTCCTTGTTCAATGAACCATAAAATAAGGTCAGAACCCTATAATTTTGCATACAATTCAGAAAGATCACATCGATTTTAATAAACATGTGTACAGAGTTTCAAGTTGGTCTTCAATATCATTATACACTACCTTGAAAAACAAGAGTGGACACACTGAAATGTCTTGCCTGTAAAACGTTAAATTCAAATTTAAATAATCAATGTCAGGGGCGGATCCAGCCATTTACAAAAGGGGGTGTGGTGTTCCCAACCCAGGATAAAAAGTGGGTGGTCCAAATACAAATCCCGATACAAATGCATTGATCGGCCATAAAAGGGGGTTCCAACCACAACCCCCAACCCCACCCCCTGGACCCGCCACTGAATGTACATGAGGTCAAGTTGAGATAAACCCTTTCAGACAAACGTACACTCATCGTTAGTCCGACACTGACGATTTCCAACTTTCGTTTTTCGAGTGAAACTGTGAATATAGAACATCGGGATTTTTGTTTTTAATTGAACATTGCATCTACAAACTACTTGGCTTATATTCTTATACATTTCACCAATAAAAAAATCAGAATTTGTATGAAATGAAAACCTACATGTACTGTAAATATAACCATATATGTTGGATCGCAATAAAAAACTAAAATACCGCGTTATAACTCAAAGATAGCAAGTCTTATGCACACACAATCAAGACATGGACAATATCACGATTTTCATACGGTGTGATAATTTCTTACATTATTTTCTCAAGTTGTAGATAGAGTTGTTCATGGACGTAAGAAGAGCATTACACATTTTACACATTCTTATAGACTTACGCATGTTGTTCCGTTTTTGGACGAACTTGCACCATTCTTTAAACACGTATTTTTTGCGGGTCATTTAATGCGTCCCTATTTAATCATTTAACTAATGAATCTTTGAAAAATAGGATATTAAAAAACTGGAATTTATACAGAAATATATAGTAAATGAAGAACTAAGAATCAGTAAAATGTCATTGTAGCAAAATTGACATCGTTTTGAGTTTTATATTAATATGAGCTTATGTTTGTATTTAATGTAACCCGACTTGAAATAAAATTTCTTATAATATGCACAAGCCTTCAACCCATGTTTTCTGATCTGTTAATTTAAAGCTTAACTGATTTTACTCCGTTTTTTTTTAAATGGCACAGATAAACTCGACGTCGTGCAAAACGTCTAAAGCAACGTATTAGCGCAACGGTGTATATTTTGGTGACTATAACGCATACATACTACTAAATATGATATTTAATTTGTGTGAGTGCAGTTTTAGTAGATATAAAATTCGGTCAATTGACAACATATAACTGGGGAGTTTGAAAGAGGGGCAATATGCAAATGAAGCTGAAATAAGCCAATCAAATATTCGGATAGCTGATGCTGATGTCACATGAAAAGTAAATTATTATTGGTCAGTCTGGAAAAAAGTGCAGCGTTCTCAAACCATGTGGTATTTGAACTAAGACGTTTGAAGAAGCATGGCTTATGTTGTACAAGGTAGTCGAGGTGGAAAAATCTTAATACATGAAGGATACAGGTACCAGAAAAACAGAATTAGATTAAACGCAATTCACTGGCGGTGCTGGAGGAACACTATAAATAAAACATAATTGCCTCTTGGAACCAAAGAAGTAAAATGAGAAACTTGGTCTTTATGTAAAAATGAATCCTTTTTTTTTGGGAGGGGGTCCGATTATTATCTTATACATCTTGTACTTCAAGCATATCAATTTTACATTTGATACGAGCATGTCTTATCGGTCACTTTTCATCATGACAATCTTTCTATTTGGTAAATTGTATTACATCCTGACCGGATTTTACTTTAGAGATATAGAAATTACTCTAAAGCCTAAAAGAAGATTTCTGCACGCATATCTTTTTTAATTATTTCTTAGGTTTTTGAAGATAAGTACTTATACAGACTACATAACTTGCGACTGACTATCTTTTAGGTTTCCGAGCATGATCACCAAGAAGACCAGGAAACAATCGACTCTGCACCAATAAGACAAAGAATGGTAAATCATGTATCTGCAAATCCAGAGGTCTCCGGAAGACAGGCTTATGACAATGTTGTTCAGCAAGTCCCACGGAATGAACGGGATAGTATCCCAACATACGATTGCCTAAGATCATCACTTGACAGGACAAGAAGGAAACACATTCCCCCAATCCCAGCCACAATAAATGATGTGGCTATCAACGGGCGCCGGTGTCTTACCAACTATGGTGATCAATTCCTAAGTAAACTAGATAATGGATGGGGAATTGCTGTTTTCTGCACTAGGGAGGCACTTATGTGTTTGGGAGATTGTAATGACATATATATAGATGCTACTTTTAAGTCTGTCCCGCGTCCATATATGCAATTTTTGACAATACACGGGTTCTACCGTGACAGGGTAATTCCATTTGTTTATGCTTTAATGACAGATAAGCATATTGGCAGCTATCGACAGATTATGAGACACATTAAACGGCGTTACAGAAGGTTAACCAGCAATGATTTATCGCCACAAAACATTGTTTCAGATTTCGAGACCGGAATGATAACTGCAGCGGAAACAGAATTTCCCCAAGCTAGGATGTGTGGCTGTTTCTTTCATTTCTGCAGAAGTATCTGGAGGCGACTTCAGAAAGAGGGACTTCGAAATGCCTTTAACAGACGTCTTGCACTGAGGAGATGTGTGAGAAAAATGATGGCCATAGCGTATCTTCCATTGGCGGTGGTTCGACAAAATTCCCAGTTGTTTCGCCAAGATGCAACTACTCAACGACTATGTCACAAATGTCCAGGTCTAAGGGAGCTATTAACTTATTTCCAACGAAATTACCTAAATGGACAGTTTAGCCCAGTTATTTGGAATGTCTACCAAAGAAATATGGACAATAGGACAAACAATCATGTCGAATGTAAGTATATACATGTATGACAAATTAAATCATAAAAGCATATGCTTTAATGACACTCCATTACGGTATACGTATGTATCCCCAATCTATGTAGTATTAATAATTTGATTTATCAGTATTAATGGCCCCAATAAAAAAAAATGGAAAGCGATTCGCTTATGATCAGCCGTTGTTTTTCATAAAAGCTTCCGTGTAACAATCATACCCGAAATTCAGAAAGCAAAAATGCTTAAATTCAGTATCTCATGATTGTAAGAGTTTAACTTTTGTATTTCACTGAATATAAAAATGAAATGTGTTATTTAACCCTTGCTAACTACTAAATCAGAATTGGGTCACAAAAAAACTTTCTGTTTTTCCTTTGAAAATTCATTATAAATATTTTTCAGCTTTCAACAAGAGACGGAACGCAGTAGTTGGCAGACGTCATCCAAACTTGTGATACTTTTTGAAGAAGTTAAAAACAGAAGAGAGAAGGTGAGCCTTGTCCGTTGCAGCCGTTGGACGAGGCGATCGACCACCCGTTCGAAAGAGGAAGTACCGCCTTCTTCAAGAAAGGATAGATCGTTTAACGAATTCCTACAGAAATGGACAGAGAACACTTAATCAGTACTGGGACGCCATGGTGTACACTGTTGCCCAATTTAACTGAAATGACTAAGACGTTTAGCCGTTTGTCGGTGGTGTAATAAAAGTTGAAATAAAACATATCTTACAAGTTTGTGTTCGTAATTCTAAAAAGTCCAGCAGAACGTGACATTCTTAATTGACCTTAAGACCAGTCATTACGCATCTACATTTATTTCAAATCTGAGTTTACTGTGGTTTTCATCTATTACACCCACCACCCTTTTTTTACGATTGTACATGGGCATTATATTGTCTAGTTCGTTCGTCTGTCCGTTCATTCGTACGACCGATTGTCCAGATTTTCGTTTGTCCGTAAGTTCGTTCGTCTGAACAGATTTTTAGTCAATGTGGTTTATTATGAAGCAGTACTCGTATCAACTTGAAACTTAGTACACATGTTCCTTTGATGAGGTTTTTATTAATTGTATGATAAATTGGGTTTTATCTCAGTCTTATTGTTCACTCAACATAGAATTGGCATAATTTTTAAAAAGTACAGGGCAAGGTTAAAGTTAGTTAAGGCCGTAAGGTGGCCTATAGTTGTTAATTACTGTGTTATTTTGTCTCCTGTGAAGAGTTGTCTCATTGAAATTACATCACATCTTTTTGTATTTAGTGTCTCGCTTGCGACTTCTGTAACAGAAAGAGAGACTGGGATAGTTCAGATTTTTGCAATGTTAATTTCACTTTTATTATAAGTAATATGTTAACTATATTTGGAGTATGGAATGATTGTATATCTGGCCTTTGTCTTTCATTTAGTTGTACATTAATTTGGTCGTTAGTTTTCTCCTTTGATTGTTTTTACATTTGTTATTTTGGGGCCTTTTATAGCTGACTATGCTTCATGGGCTTTGCTCATTGTTGAAGGCCGTACAATGACCTATAGTTGTTAATTACCGTGTCATTTGGTCTCTTGTTTAGAGTTGTCTCATTGGCAAGTACACCAAATCTCCTTTTTTTATATATACACGTTTGTCTGAAAGGGTATATCTCACCTCGACCTCATTGTGTGTGGGGGGGGGGTCGTGAGTTGGACCCGTTTTTTTTTGGCCGATCAATGCATTTGTATCGGGACTTGTACCTTGGGTTGGGAACACAGACACCCCCTTTTTTAAATGGCTGGATCCGCCCCTGACATTGATCATTTAAATTTAACTTTATACAGGCAAGACATTTCAGTGTGTCCACACTTGTTTTTCAAGGTAGTGGAAAATGATCGAGTGTCGGACTATTGAGTGTCGGACTATCGAGTGTCGGACTAATGAGTGTCGGACCAATGAGTGTCGGACTAATGCGTGTCGGACTATCGGGACGACCCCGTTAAATGAAGCCAATTTACAGACATTTCAAGTATATTTAAATAATATTTATACTATTTAGTTATTTATTTTCAATACATTGCAAGTCAGGTAAACTACCACAGAACAAACCATTTATTTTTGTGATTATCAAGGCTGAGTTATTTTTAAAATCCTCCCAAGTAATCTGTCTACTGTTTTCTTTGAAATGTTTACTATTTAAGTGGTCCTATCAGTTGCATATATATTGAAATAAGTAAAACATGTGGAAAAAAATTATTGTTGAAAGTGAAAGTAGTGATTTGGTCAAAATGAAAGTATGGTAGAAATCAGCCTTCGTCATTTATTCCAAGATTCAAATCCTACCATTGGCATGCTAATAGGGCCCTCAAAAGAAAAAGCACTGATGGATTGTCCTGGGACAGGCATATTTTATTAGAATAATAATGGTCTATAAGCAGTTAAATTTATTTCATGTTTGTAGCAGTGCAAATTTTTTAATTCAATTTGACTTTAACTCAAAAATGCATTGAGCCAAGGGGAAGAATAATTGTGTTCTGAGGCCTAGGAGATGAGTTTGGACAAAACACAATTATTGTAAATAAAGGGTCTAACAGGTAACAACATGATCTTTGTCTGATTACTTTTCAAGAAAGAAAACAGAAATTACACAAAGTCTATCAAAATAAGACATTTTAACCATATTTGGGCATATGAGGCAGATATTGGCATTTTTTAAAGTTTACATGATTTCTTATGAAAATTAAAGGAATAAAATTGTGAGAATGTACCACATTTCTTCATTAAATCATGAGGGTACCTTATAAATGCAATTTAATAAGGTTTTACAAAACTGAGTCGATCCTGGGACAATAAACATTGATACATACAAAGACATTTAAAAATAATGAAAAATAAAATGTTTTAACAAATTTTAAAGTGTCAAGTCTAAATTACTTTTAGTTGTTTAGAAGTAAATAACCAATAGGTGGGATAGAATGAAGGAAATATATCAATTTTTCAGTGTTTATTCATCCACAATTATGCTTTTTATGTCTGTACCTTTATCATACTGAACAATTCTGATTTAATAAACATAGAGATCTATATGAAAAATAATGGCATATAAGTGGCAGTTTGCATTAGCAGTTGTCTCATTTCAACTTAATACAAGTTATGTTAACTGGATCAAGGCTTATTTTGGGAAAACAATACCAAAAAAATATTTTCTGAATAAAATTTTGACTGAATTCTTAAAACTTTGCAAATACATGTAGCATGTTCCGCAGACATATATACTAATATAAAAAGATTCCAAACTTTTTTTATTATTTGTCAGAATGTAATAAAATTTGGCATTTGTACTACTAAGATATAATGTTAAGTAACTGTAAAGTTTCATATGGATACTTTAATCTTTTGAGGTCTAATAGGCCTCAGATCACAATTAATTCCCTTTGTTCATGGTCTAGGAATATAGTTCCCAATTATTATATTGGCCTTTATTGGGTATTTCTTCCCAAATAATCTGTTTTCTTTGAGATGTTTACTATTTAAGTGGTCCAATCAGTTGCATATATATTGAAATAAGTAAAATATGTGGAAAAAAATATTGTTGAAAGTGAAAGTAGTGATTTGGCCAAAATGAAAGTAGGGTATAAATCAGCCTTTGTCCATTATTCAAGATTCAAATCCTACCATTGGCATGCCAATAGGGCCCTTAAAAGAAAAAGCACTGATGGATTGTCCTGGGACTAGTCCAAATAATTATGACGTCTTGAAAGACGAAGTAAGGCGTCAAAGAAAAAAAATATAATAGCCTTCGACGAAGTAAGGCATCAAAGAAAAAAAATATAATAGCCTTTCAAGACGTCATAATTATTTGGACTATCCTGGGACAAGCATATTTTATTAGAATAATATTTGGTCTATATAAGCAGTTATTTCATGTTTGTAGCGGTGCAAATTTTTTAATTCAATTTGACTTTAACTCAAAAATGCATTGCAGCCAAGGGGAACAATAATTGTGTTCTGAGGCTTCTATATTAATAGTTAAATTGGATAAAACACAACACCTAGAAAAAGAGATAGACTTTATAAAAAATCAAAAAAATCTGGGAATGCATCACTTGCTAAAAAATACAAAGAGGTTAAACACCAGGTGCAGAAAAGTATACGAAAATCATACTGGGAATACATTGAAAGCATCATATTACCACCACAAGATGAAACAAATTTTGGCACTATGAAAAAATTTTGGACCTACATTAAACATAAAAAAACTGATTACAGTGGAATTACTGAAATCAAACAAGATGGCAAACTTCTAACTGATCCACTGCAAAAAGCTGGGGCACTTAACGCACAATTCCAGTCTGTATTCACACCAGCATCTAATATTTCTCATACAGAATTTGTGAAACAGTGTAACATGCCACAGAATACTCCTTTTCCACCCATATCAAAATTAATAATAAAAACAGAAGGTATACAAAAACTTTTACATAACTTAAATCCGAACAAAGCAGCAGGACCAGATGAAATTAAACCAAGATTTTTTAAAGAACTTTCACATGAAATTGCACCCATACTCACTATTATCTTTGAGAAGTCAATCAAAACAGGCGTTGTTCCAGATAACTGGAAAACTGCCCATGTCTCTCCTGTATACAAAAAAGGCCAAAAATATAACCCTGAAAACTACCGTCCTATATCACTTACATGTATTTGTTGCAAACTTTTAGAACACATCGTAGTTAAACACATCATGAAACATGCAGATAATCACAACATTTTATATCCCCTACAGCATGGATTTCGCAGAGGTCGATCCTGCGAAACACAACTACTAGAATTTATAGACGATGTCTCATTAAACATGGAAAACGGTAAACAAACAGATATTTTGGTCATGGATTTTTCTAAAGCATTCGATAAAGTTTCACATTCTTTTTTAACTAATAAGCTTCATCATTACGGGATACAGGGGGAATTAAATTACTGGATACAAAATTTTCTAAGCAATCGCAAACAGGCAGTAGTTCTAGAGGGGGAAAAATCTGAGTATGTTGCAGTTGAGTCAGGGGTTCCACAGGGGTCAGTTCTTGGACCAGGTCTCTTCTTGTACTATATTAATGACATTCCAACTGGTCTAACATCTACATGTACAGTACGTTTATTTGCAGACGACACAATAGTTTATTTGGCAATAAAATCAAACTCCGATGCATTAACACTACAAAAAGATCTCGACAAACTGGCATCGTGGGAAACTACCTGGAAAATGGCATTCCACCCAGATAAGTGTAATGTAATTTCAGTCACCAGAAATAAAAAACCAATCACATTTAACTACACATTACACAATCATTCTTTAGAACATGTAACAACAGCAAAATATCTGGGGGTCACCATCAGTTCCAACCTTAAATGGGATGTGCATATTAACAACATATGCAAGAAAGCTAATAGCACACTAGGCTTTCTAAGGAGGAACCTGAACATAAGTTCAACATCCATTAAAGAGCAAGCATATAAGTCCCTAGTAAGACCATCACTAGAGTATGCTTGATCTGTTTGGGATCCATACTTACAACAAGACATAGATAGCATTGAAAAAGTTCAAAGGAGGGCTGCGCGTTTATGTCTTATGTCTTATGTCTTATGTTACCAACAAATACAGAAACACCTCAAGCGTTGGTAACATGTTACAACATCTTAAATGGCGCAGTCTCTTTGACAGAAGAAAAGACTCCAGATTGGTAATGCTGTACAAAATTGAACACGAAAAGGTTGCAATTCCTAAAAATAACAAATTAATTCCACAAAAAAGACAAACAAGACATTCTAATTCGAACAGTTTCCAAATTCCATCTTGCAAAACACAGTACAGAAAAGAATCATATTTTCCAAGAACTATTACCGACTGGAACAAACTACCGGATAACATTGTAAACTGCACTTCAGTAGACTCTTTCAAATCCTCAATTTCAAAGCATCAATATTAACTCAATTACAACATCTTACTTTATTATACAAAACAATTTATATTTTTTTAATTTTTTCGTATTCTTAAAAATTGTACATTTTTTCAATCTATGTCTTGTTGTAAGTTTCCTCCTGTGACATAATCTTCAATTTGTTGAAGGCGGTCACTATATGGTAGAATAGAATAGAATAGAATACCTGATCTTTTTCACTTTCAGCAGCTGCCATATTTTATCTTAAGGACGCACTTGTTTCACACATATTGACCGATTCTGGTCGGAGCACAGGTACCGATGTGAATATGTGTGATGACTGTTTTCAGTTTTGTAGGTTTTTTTTCTGATCTTACACTGAGACCTGTTTTTAGAATACATTGATACTAAAACCATTGTTTTATGTGAATTTTAAAGTATGTTTTCCAGTCATATCGATTATGGACCGTTGTCGTATATTAACTCTTAACTGGGGATTAGAGGAACTGTTAGTAAACATCCGGTTCTTGCAAAACACGTTGGTTTGTTCAGATATTATAACCTTGATTTAATTTTAACAATTTCAAATCAATTATGCCGAAAGAAGAAGAGAAAAAGACAGAGCAAAAATTAAAACCCTGTTGTGCTTGTCCAGAAACAAAAAAAGCTCGTGATGAATGGTGAGAGTTGTCATTCATACATGTCATGATGATGAGGATAAAATATTTATGTAACATTTTTTTTGTCAGATCAAGGATATTTTTTTATACACTGTATTTGTTATTTTCTTTCATACATAGCATAATAATATATCATGATAATAAATAAATATGCAAATGAAATAATATATAACTTTGATTGTAATATGATGCAATTTTTTCAAAGAAATTTTCTGTTAAGTGTTAATGATTAAATATGTTTAATTAAAGCTATAGGACTGTAAATAGATAATTAGAAAATTACAGTTTATTATTAGACATGTTAAAGATAAGTTTTACATATTTTTAAAAGACATTGTAATAATGATGATTTTGATTTAATTTTCTTTTCTTTTGTAAATTGTTTGATGAATTTTGGGGTAGGTTTGTTTGTTGGCACTGGCTACGGTTACATGGAAATGTAACAATAATAAAAATATTATTGTTACATTGGAGACTAATTACCGAAATGCAAAGTTGGGTGAGGAACCAATTAATTACGAATGTACAGTAGTTTACGGTTACATTACGTTATTGTTACATGAAAAACAGCAATGTACGCTAGATTTATTAAACTTAAATCTTCTATAGTTGTTTTGCTTCTTTCATATGTACTAAACAATACTTGTAATACTGATAAATATTAAATATTATTATTCAACAATCAAATGGTGTTTAACTTGAATAGTTTTACGTATTAATGTTTTTGATGTTCTTAAAGATACTACTCGAGATTAGGAGTGTCAAAGGCGAAACATATAGTTCAATGGTTTTTCTTTTTTAAAGTATTTAACTGCACACCTACTCTTATTACTGTCATTATACTTTGAACCAATTTTGTTTAGGGTGAAAAACTTTAAAAAACAAATTGGGATGCGTTTTAAACCGGCGAAACTTAAACAAAATCAAGACATAAATTTTATACAGCTATACAACTTGACCCAAATTGATACATCAAAAGCAAAGTTTGCTAACTGTAACTTAAATACTAAGAATTTCTGTATGCACACGTAACCGTGGAGGACGCAATTTCATTCATCAAAAATGTGTCGGACTTTAAAAAACCACTTAATTGATTTGTAGAAATTGTCATTGTAAATAAAAAATTACAGTAAATAAATTGTATGTAATAAATGTACGTATTGCAAATATAAAATAAATGTCTTCATTTTTAGCTCACCTGTCTGGAAGGGACAAGTGAGCTTATGCCATCACTTGGCGTCCGTCGTCGTCTGTCGTCGTAAACTATTTCAAGAATCTTCTCCTCTGAAACTACTGGGCCAAATACTTTCAAACTTTAACTGAATGTTCCTTAGGGTATCTAATTTATAAATTGTATCCGAAGTTTTGATCTATCAACAAACATGGTCGCCATTGCTAAAAATAGAACATAGGGGTCAAATGCAGTTTTTGGCTTATAACTCAAAAACCAAAGCATTTAGAGCAAATCTGACAGGGGTAATATTGTTTATCAGGTCAAGATATATCTGCCCTGAAATTTTCAGATGAATCAGACAACCCGTTGTTGGGTTGCTGCCCCTGAATTGGTAATTTTAAGGAAATTTTGCTGTTTTTGGTTATTATCTTGAATATTATTATAGATAGAGATAAACTGTAAACAGGAATAATGTTCAGCAAAGTAAGATTTACAAATAAGTCAACATGACGGAAATGGTCAGTTGACCCCTTTAGGAGTTATTGCCCTTTATAGTCAATTTTTAACCATTTTTCGTAAATCTTAGTAATCTTTTACAAAAATCTTCTCCTCTGAAACTACTGGGCCAAATACTTCCAAACTTTAATTGAATGTTCCTTAGGGTATCTAGTTTGTAAATTGTATCCGAAGTTATGATCTATCAACAAACATGGTCGCCATTGCTAAAAATAGAACATAGGGGTCAAATGCAGTTTTTGGCTTATAACTCAAAAACCAAAGCATTTAGAGCAAATCTGATATGGGTTTATATTGTTTATCAGGTCAAGATCTATCTGCCCTGAAATTTTCAGATGAATCAGACAACCTGTTGTTGGGTTGCTGCCCCTGAATTGGTAATTTTAAGGAAATTTTGCTGTTTTTGGTTATTATCTTGAATATTATTATAGATAGAGATAAACTGTAAACAGGAATAATGTTCAGCAAAGTAAGATTAACAAATAAGTCAACATGACGGAAATGGTCAGTTGACCCCTTTAGGAGTTATTGCCCTTTATAGTCAATTTTTATCCATTTTTCGTAAATCTTAGTAATCTTTTACAAAAATCTTCTCCTCTGAAACTACTGGGCCAAATACTTCCAAACTTTAATTGAATGTTCCTTAGGGTATCTAGTTTGTAAATTGTATCCGAAGTTGTGATCTATCAACAAACATGGTCGCCATTGCTAAAAATAGAACATAGGGGTCAAATGCAGTTTTTGGCTTATAACTCAAAAACCAAAGCATTAAGAGCAAATCTGACATGGGATTATATTGTTAATCAGGTCAAGATCTATCTGCCCTGAAATTTTCAGATGAATCAGACAACCTGTTGTTGGGTTACTGCCCCTGAATTGGTAATTTTAAAGAAATTTTGCTGTTTTTGGTTATTATCTTGAATATTATTATAGATAGAGATAAACTGTAAACAGCAATAATGTTCAGCAAAGTAAGATTTACAAATAAGTCAACATGACGGAAATGGTCAGTTGACCCCTTTAGGAGTTATTGCCCTTTATAGTCAATTTTTAACCATTTTTCGTAAATCTTAGTAATCTTTTACAAAAATCTTCTCCTCTGAAACTACTGGGCCATATACTTCCAAACTTTAACTGAATGTTCCTTAGGGTATCTAGTTTGTAAATTGTATCCGAAGTTATGATCTATCAACAAACATGGTCGCCATTGCTAAAAATAGAACATAGGGGTCAAATGCAGTTTTTGGCTTATAACTCAAAAACCAAAGCATTTAGAGCAAATCTGACGTTGGGTAATATTGTTTATCAGGTCAAGATCTATCTGCCCTGAAATTTTCAGATGAATCAGACAACCTGTTGTTGGGTTGCTGCCCCTGAATTGATAATTTTAAGGAAATTTTGCTGTTTTTGTTTATTATCTTGAATATAATTATAGATAGAAATAAACTGTACAGAGCAATAATGTTCAGCAAAGTAAGATCTTCAATTAAGTCAATTTGACCAAAATTGTCAATTGACCCCTTAAGGAGTTATTGCCCTTTAAAGACTTTTTTCACAATTTGTTCATCATGTTGACTTACTTTAAAAAATCTTCTCCTTTGAAACTGCTGTATCAATTTCAGCTAAACTTAGGCTAAATGAGTTTCAGAGTATCTAGTATAAATTTTATATTTTATTTCCTTGTATGTCAAGAAACATAGCTCCTATGGCTAAAATAGAACATAGGAGAAAATGATTATTTTTTCTGCTTTTGAAGAAAATAGGACGATCCAAAAAACATTTAAATAAATTGAAAAGCCAAAATAATCATTGATGAGAGATTTAACCAAAAGAATTAAGGTGAGCGATTCAGGCTCTTGAGAGCCTCTTGTTTATTATCTAGTACATATTACTAGTCCCATCGTACATTGCTGTTTTTCATGTAACAATAACGCTATGTAACCGTAGCCTTAATAATTATTGTTACATTCGTAATTAAACAGATCCTTACCCAACCATGCGTTCCGGCATTTAGTCTCCAATGTAACAATAATATTTTGCCTTGTTTGTTATTCTGTAAAACTGATTTTCTGAATGCCATATATATTTCTTTTAATGAAACGAAATCCTTTAAAATTTAAGCTTATATTGTCTTTTAGCATGATTAATAACAATAATTAGATTATTGATTTTGGGCCTAGTTTTTAAGATGGTTAAAAAAACCAGAGACATATATATACCTCTCTGGTTCAAATTTGGGTCCCAAATTAAACTGTGTTTGATTTTAATATAGATTGACTATACATGTGTATATAGGGTTCTTTGAAAAGCTGAATCTAAACCCTTCTCTATTTTCATTATTAATAAGATAATACCAGTCCAAATTGAGGTGCAAAGGGTCCAAAATTAAACTTATTAATTTCATAAAAAAAAGAATTCTTGAATTGGGGCTCTTTGATATGCTGATTCTAACAATATAAGCTTTCAGTGATTAAATCATAACTAATTTTAGAGAATTCAGTTTATTATCACTGTTTGTTAATATTGTATTATTGATTAAA
This sequence comes from Mytilus edulis, assembly GCA_019925275.1. NCBI lineage: Eukaryota > Metazoa > Mollusca > Bivalvia > Mytilida > Mytilidae > Mytilus > Mytilus edulis. The sequence goes on along the minus strand of CM034357.1, from coordinate 46,343,483 downwards.
TTTTGAAAATAGAGTTAAATCACATCATATAATTTTAGAGAAGTATTTATTCAGTTTGAGTTATTTCCCTTTGAACAGAATATCACATAAATAAAATTAAACTGTGTTACACTTATATGTAGATCTTGTCTTTATGATTAATTTTTATACGACTGCAAAAATTTTTGCGATTGTATATTGGTATCACGTCATCATCGTTGTCATCGTCCGAAGAAGGGATGATTCCAGATAATAAATTTAGTATAAGTAAATAGAAATCAATTAAATTTTAATACATGTACAATGTTTATAACCACAAAAGAAAGGTTTGGATTGATTTTTGGGGTTATGGTCCTATCAGTTTAGGAATTATGGGCCCAAAGGGGCCCAAAACATACATTTATCTAGTTTCAGGACAGTAAGTTGTACTTCAATGTTCATACCATTAACTTGAAGGTTGGGATTTATTTAAGCGATATGGGGCAAACATAAGAATTAAGGGCCACAAAAGGGCCAAAAACAAGCATTTTTTAAGTTTCGGGACAATAACTTATGTTTAACTGTATGGATCTCTGACATTGTACCACAAGGTTCCATCTATTGAAGAGAAGGCTTGGTGTCAGTTTGGGGTTAATATCCCTGAACATTTAGGAATAAGGGGCCAAAAAAGGGCCAAAAAGAAACATTTTTTCTAGTTAACAGACAATAACTTGTGTTTAAGTGTATGGATCTTTCTGAAATTATACTACACAGTTTCTTACTACAAAGGAAAAGCTGGAATTGAATTTTGGGGTTCTTACTCCAAGGGGCTTTCAATAAGTGAGGGACCAAAAAAGGGCCCACTTAAGCATTTTGTAGTTTTCAGTCATTAACTTGTGTTATATTGTATAAATCTCTCTGAAATTATACCACAAGTTTGCAAAGGGATGGTTTTAGGGGGTTAATGGATCTAATCATCAAGCAAGTAGGGCAAAAAGGGGAAACAAGGATTTTTCTGGTTAAAGGACAATTTAGACATTTAAAAGCGATGTAAGGGAGGGTAATCATAAGATTTAAAGTTTGCTGTTATTATATTGTTTGATTACTTGATTACCTCCTTACACTGCTTGAAATTATGTTAAGAAGTGATAATTGTCATGCGATGTTTAGCTGGTAAATTAATTTTTAGAAGTGGAGTAACAGATAATTAATATTAATTTTAACATGACTAAGATATTTTATATTTTAATACTTATTATGTATTTAAATGAGGAGTTATTGTTGCCAACTTAATTAGGGAATTAGAATTGAGATTATTTATGGAATAGGATTGGTGAGGTGAAAAAAAAGGGGTGTTAAATTTTTCTCATTCAGATTTCAGAAATTAAAGAGAATTTTTTTCAATAAATTTTTTTTTTTAGAGGGGATTTATTTTTTTTAGAAGTTACTATTAATTATATTAATTTTAACCATGACTGTATGACTTTCATATTTTAATACTTTATGATGTATTTAAATGAGTAGTTTATTGTTGAAAACTCCATTAGAAATTTTGAATTTGAGATCATTTTTTGAATACGTTGGAAGGGGGAGGTGAACAAAAATGGCGGCGGGGGGGGGGTAATAAAGCTGTGCCCTGTGGAGCATCTGGTTATATTTAATGTGTCTATTTTAGTATTAAATTAATGTTATAAGACAAAATTGTTTTCAAGATAGTAGGCAAAAAGGATGCATTAGATTTTGAAATTTCCAATTATCATACATTTTTTTCAGTCAGATATAATAGTAAGCTGCAAGAAATTATATGCTCCTCATATACAAATTTACAATAAAATTGTATGCTCTGTTTTACAAAAAAAAATCACTAATAGAACAAAAACTAGAAAAAGTTTTTTTATCATCGCCATGTTCATGATGTTGTACATTTTGTAATTTGTTTATCAATTTTCAGGGATATGGTATATAGCCTGTATAATATTAATTGTCTTGTTGGTTTGTGTGTTGTAGTTGAAGGTATCTTTAATTTTTGTTTTTTGTTTTCAGCGTCATCGAAAAAGGAGAAGAAAACTGTAAATCTTTAATAGAAGCTCACAAGGAATGTATGAGAAAACTGGGATTTAAAATATGACAGACAATTTATTCTGTAAGTTTTATTATAGAATATATACAACTTTGCACATTTACATGTGTGTGTCTTATTGCATACATAGTTCTCACACTGTCTTCTGAAGTTCATTGAAAATATGATTGTGTATATATCATGCTTAGGGGAAAAAAATACATTTACTTCTCAGTGACAACTTAAAGCATACTTTGCTGAACGACAGAAACACAGATTTTAAATCAGTACAGAATACAGTTGATTGATTCAGTTTATGGGTATCAATTTTCGTGGATCCAGGAAAACAGACTTTTTTCATGAATTTTTGATTTCATGGCTTTGACAATCTTTGTCTACTATATATCTATAGAACATTTTTTATACATTTAACATTTGAATTTGGGGTTCACCTGTGCTATCAAAATCCACAAAAATTGGTATCCAATGGGGCGTAATACGCTTCCGCATTTTTAGCAAAAATCCAATTTCACATTTCTGCATTTTCATACATTACTTTTCCGAAATAAATAGATACCACCTTTGCATTTTTACTTGTATCTATATATATGATTTCACCTGTAAAAAATGGTTATAATGATATATTAGACTTTATTTTCGGTCTTTATCAGCAATAGCACCAGTTTGTAAAAATTACCTCTAACAAATTGAATTCGTTTCCGAACAGTTTGTCAAGTATGGTAGAGAAGAGATTATGAGGTTTGACTTCATAAAGTTAGTTTTCTGTTTTGACAAATATGTATACTGTGCTACATGTAAAATGTATACTGACGTTTACTGTTTTATCTGAATATATATATAAACTTTTAGTGCTGAACATTGACTTTTAATTGATATATGACCATGTATGGTCTGTATATAAACTTTTAGTGTTGAGCATTGACTTTTAATTGATATATGACCATGTTTGATTTTTATACGCCCGTCAAAATTTTGAGGGGACATATTATTGTATACAAATGTCCGATGTCCGTCCGTCTGTCCATCCGTCTGTCCGTCTGTCTGTCCGGCGTAAACATGTCGCACCGTAACTTGAGGACTTATCAAAATTTCATGAAACTTAATATATAGTTGTTTATTATGATGGTCAAATGATCTGTATACTTTTTGGTGAAAATAAGATTAAAACTTTTTGAGTTTCGACACTTTGTAACTAAAACAGGGGTGTGTTTTTATACAACCGTAAAAAAATTTCGCGTTCTTATAATGGTATGATGTCATTGTCTGCGTTAGCGTCTGCATCATCCGAAGACATATTTGGTGTCTGGACAATAACTATAGTTTAAGTAAATGGATCTCTTTGAAATTTTATAAGGAGATTCAATGCAATGTACCTCGAAAGGAAGGTTGGGGGTTATGGTCCCTAAGGTTTTGGAATAAGGGGCTCAAAACAAGCATTTATCTATTGCAAGACAATAAGTTGTGTATAAGTATTTCAATTGTTCTGAAATTGTACCACAATGTTGAATATCAGAAGTAGAAGAATGGGATGTATGTTAAGGGTTATGGGGCAAACAGTAGGAATAACAAATAGGGATAAAGGGGCCAAAAACAAGCATTTTTGTAGTTTCAAGACAATAAACTGGACTTATCTTTCTTTGTCTAAAATGGTTGTTGAATCACCTAAAACCAATGCTTTATGAAATTTTCTTTGAAAATTGGAGTTATCTTTCTTTGTCCAGAATAAAAGCTGAATCATCTTAAATCAATGCTATATATACAATATACAATGCAATATTCACTTTTACTACCAACTGATAAATTTAAGCAATCTTTACCATTCAGTGATAACAAGCACTTTGATTATCATTCTAGGGTTATGCCCCTTTACAAGTTGAAAAATTGAAGCATTTATTTGTTTCTGTTCTCTTAACGTAAGTTTGTCTCAACTAAATTTAATGAAAAGTGTATATAATGCTTTTTACCTCTAAACTCAGTTTAATTTTTGGCAGCTTCACTTTTACAGTTATTGAATTATGTCCCTTTAGAAACGTTATATGCTAGCAGGGGCATCATCTATGTCTCTTTGGACACATTCCCCATTTATTTTTTCAGAAGTTACTATTAATTATATTAATTTTAACCATGATTGTATGACATTTCATATTTTAATACTTTATGATGTATTTAAATGAGTAGTTATTGTTGAAAACTCCATTAGAAATTTGAATTTGAGATCATTTTTGGAATACGTGGAAGGGGGAGGTGAACAAAAATGGGGGGGGGAGGGGGGTAAATTTTTCTCATTACAGACTTCAAATTTTTTTTTTTGAGAGGATTAATATTCAACAGCAAAGTGAATTGCTCAAAAGCAAAAACAAAATTTTAAGTTCATTAGACCACATTCATTCTGTGTCAGAAACCTATGCTGTGTCAACTATTTAATCACAATCCAAATTCAGAGCTGTATCAAGCTTGAATGTTGTGTCCATACTTGACCCAAACGTTCAGGGTTTGACCTCTGCAGTCGTATAAAGCTGTGCCCTGCAGAGCAACTGGTTGTAGTTTCCAGTCAATAACTTGTGGTTAAGTGTATAAATCTCTCTGAAATTATACCACAAGTTTCCATACTACAAAGGGATGGTAATGAAAGGTTATGGCTCAGATCATTTAACAGTTTAGGGGCAAAAAAGGGGGAAAACATAGGTTTTGTTGGTTAGGACAATTTAGACAATTTAAAAGTAGTGTAAGGGAGGTAAGCCAATTCCATTTAAAGAATACTGTTATATATGTTAAGTCTGTTTACACTGCTTGTAAATTATGTATTAAGAAATGATGATTGTCATATGATGATTAGCTGTAAATTTATATTTAGACATGTTAGAAGTTACTATTAATTAATATTAATTTTAACTATGGCTGTATGTCATTTTATATTTTAGGATGTATTAAAACGAGAAGTTATTGTTGCAAACTCTTTTTAAGGGGATTAATATTCAACAGCATAGTGTATTGCTCAAAAGCGAAAAAAACAATTTTAGGTTCATTAGACCACATTCATTCTGTGTCAGAAACCTATGCTGTGTCAACTATTAATCACAATCCAAATTCAGAGCTGTATCAAGCTTGAATGTTGTGTCCATACTTGCCCAAGCTGTCCAGGGTTCGACCTCTGCAGTCGTATAAAGCTGCACCATGTGGAGCATCTGGTTTTCACATGTAGCACCGCATCTCAAAAACTATTTTTGATTATTGCTTAAAACTTTACACACTTCTTAGTTATATTAATCTTAAGATCTGTTTACTTTTTGGTGATGATTCAAAATTTCATTTTTGAGTTATTCAGTAGTTTGTAAAAAAGGGGGATTGGGTTTTTACATGTCACGCTGCATCTCAAAAACAATTTATGATTATTGCTTAAAACTTTACAAACTTCTTTGTTATATTAATCTAAAGATCTGTATACTTTTTTGTGATGATTCAAAATTTTATTTTTGAGTTATTTAGTATTTTGTAAAAAAGGGGGAGTTTTTTTTACATGTTGTGCCATACATTGTATCTCAAAAACAATTTATGTTAATTGCTTAAAACTTTACACACTTCTTTGTTATATTAATCTTAAGATCTGTATATTTTTTGGTTTGATTCCAAATTTTATATCAGTGATATTTAGTTTATTGTAAAAAAAAAAAAGGGTGGGGTGTTTACATGTTCTGCTGTATCTCAAAAACAATATATGGTTATTGCCTAAAACTTTCTCAAAAACTATTTATGATTATTGCATAAAACTTCCACACAAGATGTTGGGCGTATCATGCGCTCATGGCGCAGCTATTTATTATCATTTTAAGTTGATGGTTGCGGAAACGTAAATAACCTTTAACAAAATCAATGTAAAAACAATGCAGAAAAGAGTACTATAAAAATGTGGAAACGTAAAACTCCTATCCAGTGAATAATAATGAAGCCACATTATTTGTTTTTTTTTAGTTGATAGTTGTTTGCTTAAGGTTTAGTGGCAATTATTTAATGTATACTTATTGAATACTTTGACTACATTATTAATGAATGTATCTTTTTTAATTCATTGTAAATGTATTATTTGTTCACTTTCAGTATGCACCGTATACATTTTTTGTAGATAGGCTATAGTTCATAGGTTTACAAATCTAACAAATAAAAAAATGATTATATAAAAATTCGGAGATGTGGTATGATTGCCAGTGAGACAAAGACTTTAAATTCATTAATTTTTGTGGGTATCAATTTTCGTGGATTGAGGAAGGCTTGCACTTTCACAATGATATTTGAATTCATGGTTTTGCTAATCTCTGCATACAAAGTCTTTAGAAAATTTGCAATTCTTTGAACATTTTAAATCTTGGTTCAGCTGTACCCACATCCCACCAAAAATTGGTATTCAACGAATAATAATGAATCAACAGTATCCGTCAAAGTTAAAATAAAGTGGATATAAGCAATTATAGGCAACAGTGTGGCCTTCTATAATGATAAGGAAAAAAATAGTGTATAATCAGCTATAAAAGGCCTGATATAAAAAAGATGAAACAATTTAATTGAGAAAACTAATAGCCGAATTTATAATAGAATATAAAACAAATATGATAGACTTAAACAATCTACAACCACTGAATTGCAGGCACATAAAAAAGATGTTGCAGAGTTAAACATGTTTGTTAAATTGCAAACTATGTAATCTGGTAAATCTTAAATGAGATATCTGTTTTAATAAATAACTATACTTTTATATTTTCAGACACAATATAAATGCAGCATGTGATTTGGAAGCCTTTGTAAATCCTGGAGTGAAAAGATGAGTGTATGCATGAACCTTTTGTTAGCAATATCGTGAACATATTGTACAAATGTACATAGATTTCATTGTTAATCGTGAACATATTGTACAAATGTACATAGATTTCATTGTTATTTATAAAGATCTTTTTTCATAAAAGAAAATGAGGTTTTGTTTTTTGTCATATATAACTTTTAGTGAGAAAAAAAAAGATACACTTCACTAGAATCATCAAATATGAAAGATTGAAAAAAAAATGGTGACACGAATAAACATTAATTAGATATAGGAAGATGTGGTGTGAGTGCCAATGAGACAACTCTCCATCCAAATAACAATTTATAAAAGTCATTAATAAAGTAATTAATGTCTATAAAACCAACCAAATTACTGAAAAATATAAAAGTACAAATACATTTGTGTACAACACAAAAACTAAGAAGTATCTCAAACTCTTTAAAATATATATACAAATGAGTGACCTGATTTGCTCTGGAAGTTACCTGTAAGCTGCTCTACTAGTAACACCAAAAGTCCAAAGAATACAGCCAAGCCATCATGTATGTAGTATGTACATGGGTATTTTCTGTATCTCACAGCACTCTGAGTTATGGTGTGAAGGAGGAAGATTTTGATTCAGCATAATCTAATCAGATGGCAATAAGAATACTAGAAATCCAGACTTTGGAAATGATGTAGTTCTTAAATTCAGTCACAAACTCAGGTTGTAGCAGGTGTGTTCTAGTTTATTAATGTGATTTCAGGAAATCCTGCATACAAAAATTCCATCAAAATTTAAAAGGCAAGTTTTTAAATTTTGTGAAACCCATCCTGTTGCAATTTCACAATTATTAAAAAAAACATCCTATAAATTTCACGTACACCAAAATAGAAAAAAGATGATGATACATCAACCTAAGACAATTATGGATGGTTCGCATGTAATAAAGATATAATACTAGATCATACTTACTCATGTTACTGGTTGGCAAATGCAATACAAGGTGTTCCTTAATAGTTGGTATAAGTTATATGAAAATAAGGAGATATGTGGTATAATTGCTAATTGGACAACTATCCACCAAAATTCAAATAGAGTGGATGCATGGTTGAGATGCAGAATTGTTAGCATACATGATATTTGATACTTTTGTCGAGCCTGTGACTTTTGCCATGGCATTATCTAACATCTTAAAAGCTTTATATTTCATGGATCAGTGAACAAGATTAAGTTTTGGTGGTCAAGTCTATATCTCAGATACTATGAGCAATAGGTCTAGTATATTCGGTGTATGGAAGGACTGTTAGGTGAACATGTCCAACTGGCAGGTGTCATCTGACCTTGACCTCATTTTCATGGATCAGTGGTTATAGGTTTTGTGTTTTGGTCTGTTTTTCTTATATTGTATGCAATAGGTCTACTATATTTGGTGTATGGAATTATTGTAAGGTGTATATGTCTAGCTGGCAGGTGTCACCTGACTTTGACCTCATTTTCATGGTTCAGTGGTCAAAGTTAAGTTTTTCAGTTGTGGTCTTTTTTTCTAATACTATATGTAATAGGTCAACTTTATTTGGTGAATGGAAACTTTTACGATGTATATGTCAGTCGTGCAGGTTTTATTTGACCATGACCTCATTTTCATGGTTCAGTGCTTAGTGTTAAGTTTTGTGTTTTGGTCTGTTTTTCTTGAACTATAAGCAAAAGGTCAACTATATTTGTTGTATTGAAGAATTGTTAGTTGTACATGTCTGTCTGGCATGATTCATCTGACCTTGACCTCATTTTCATGGTTCATTGGTCAATGTTTAGTTTTCTTGGTTAATGTTAAGTTTATGTGACAGTTGTAATAAAGCTTTATATTTAGGACTATCAACATAATATCAATGATAAGCAAAGAAGGGGAGACATTTCAATGTGTGCACTCTTGTCCAGAATTATTGTCATATATTCTACTAGGTGGCATTGGTGTTATGTCAAAGCAAGATATTTGATCATTTACCTGAATGATTGAGGAGCCTCTGTGACAGAGTGGTCTAAGTAGTTACTACTGCAATCACTAGCCAGTCAAGAGTGAGGTGTGAGTTTTGAACCTCCTAGTGCGGGTGTATTGACTTCATTCTTAATTGACTAGGATTGTCAGTTTTCCTATCAGAGTTTGGTGGTTTCATCCGAGCCCTCCGGCCTCCTCCACCACCATTCATTGCATTTACTGACAAGTTAGATATAGACCACAAATAAATCAATAAAAACTGACTATAAATGACATTTAATATACTTAAATCAATATATACAAACATGAAATATCACAGTATACATGTATAACAATAAGTTAAAATAAATTTTGTATATGTTTTTTTCTCAAAAATGTTTTGATAAAAAAGGTACTGTATCAAAAGTAATAAGTTCTTCTTAGTTTTAAAATTGTAAGCACTGTCAAAATCTTTTGTACTAGACAATAAATAATTTAAAACAATTCTAAAAATGTTGACAGGAAGTAGATTTTGCTCAAAATTCTAATTTTACAAATGCATGATGGTAGTTTTTAGATCACTGTAATAATGCTCTTTTGATCAAGTCTTTTCTCTCAGGTGACAGAGATGTTGGAAATTCAATTTCAAATTCTATGACAAGATCTCCTTTCTTTGATGGGTCTTGTGATAATGGCATACCCTCTCCAGGAACTATTTTTGTGTAGCCAGGTCTGAAAAAAAATAACAAATTTATTTGAAGATATTGAGAAAGCAATACCACAGTTACAGCAGAAAAAAAATGTGTGTGCAATATAAGCAAAAATAGCATTGAAGTACATTTTTGAGGTTTATGTATTTTAAAGTGATACCTTATATTTTATTGCAGTTATGATTTTAGCAAATACAATTACTGGAAAAAGTTCTTAACTTTTTCAGTGAAATTATTTAAAAAATCTAACATCTCTGAACAATGATGTGGCTTACTGTAATCCATTTACTAATATTATGTGTTTTGGTTTAGCCATGTTTCCTAGACTAGTAAATTTTGTCAAAACTTTGTTTAAACGCATAAGAATATATATCTGAATATTTGTCCTCAGACTAGTAGTTGGAAAAGATTTTGGTGAGACTGTTTACTAGTTTGAAAGTAGATTGCTGTAGATGTGCTTTTTGCACAGTGACAGAAAACATATTGCCATCATTGGCCTCCATGTAGTACATAAACTTCAAATATATAATACATTTGAAATCTATGTTTTTACTTGTGTTTTTTTAAACAATAACTTACTTTATGATGTCATTGATTGGGATGTTTAATATTCGGTCATCCAATGTGACTATTTCTACTGTGCAGTTTGTTAGAGCTTTTCCCAGAGGAACTTTGGCAGTGTGCACAAGGTTGATACCATTCCTTCTGAATCGTGGATGGGGCTTGTCTTTCAGGATGAACACAATGTCAGCTGAAAAAAGGAAAAAAAATAAGTCTTGTTAAAAGGCCATTGGTTTTACTTCAGGAATAATGCTTATTTTGTAATATAGAAACATCTTTAATGTGTGATTGAAACTATTATTGTTTCAATTTGTTTGATACTTGAAAATATCTTATCGATGTAGCAATTATAGCTCAACTACTGGTATTTAAACATAAGTAAAAAGAATTATATGTCATTGTTACCTTAATTATTATTTAAAAAGAGTTTTCATTTACTGCAATAATACATAATTTTATCCATGGCAACCAATACTATTTTAATTTGAGCAAGGAATCTGATAAAATGTTCAGCATAAGATGACAAAACCAATAACATACAACTCAGTGTGAACTTCATGTTAACCTGAGGTTAAAGTCACTGCTTGTTCAAGTTGTCTCACTAGGAAAAACTTCTTTCAATACACTAACAATTGTTGAAATAACCTTAAAAGAAATGAAATTGAACTAGTTGCAAGAAATGAGTTCCATATTTATATTTTCAGTAGATAAATAAGTCTAGAATCTAATGCTAAAGTAATCCCTTTGAGATGTGTAACATACCTGGTATATTATTTGGTCCCTGGTCTCCTTCCTCTGTAAATGTAATTCTGGTTCCTGGTTTCCATCCTTTTTTAACTGTGATGGTTAAAATTTTGTCTCTTACGCTGGAGGTGTGGCCATCCTCATTCATAACCTAAGGAAAATCATATTAATTTGATTAAGTCGCCAAAACTAATCGACATTTAAATGTTATGAATTGTCTTTGGAAGCAAGAGTTTTTAAATTATTTAATTAATGTTACATTATAAACAAGTTTAATTACTTCTTTATTGGTAAAATCATATATGAATAGTTGTTTTTGATTGTAATTTAAAAGATTTTGCAATGCAATTGAAATAAATAACTGAATTTGATGAGTTATATCATGTTTTTTTATTTACCCTTCTAGAAATTTTCATCTTTTTGGTGCAACCATGAAATACTTCTTCCAATGACAAGAAAAGTTCTCTTTCTATTGGTGAATCTTGTTTCTTATGTCCTCTGCCTTGTAAACCACCAAATCCCATGCTTAAATCTCCATCAACTCTGTCGTAAAATTCTGCAAAAAGTAATAAAAAAATTCGGTATTTAATATTAATATTATTAACCAGGTTAAAGGTCTGTTATGACTCATAATGGTTAATGATACATCTGCAATTTTCAATAAGTAAGTTTGTTTAATTTTCTGTTTTGGACACAAATTTAATGGCACTGAGAGGCCTTTGAAGAAAGAAAGATTTTGATAATTTCTCTGATATTGTATTATCCTTCTTTGTATGCCTTTATTTTATATCTGTGAATGCCTTTATTTTATATCTTTGTATGCCTTTATTTTATATCTTTGTATGCCTTTATTTTATATCTTTGTATGCCTTTATTTTATATCTTTGTATGCCTTTATTTTATATCTTTGTATGCCTTTATTTTATATCTTTGTATGCCTTTATTTTATATCTTTGTATGCCTTTATTTTATATCTGTGAATGCCTTTATTTTATATCTTTGTATGCCTTTATTTTATATCCTACCTTGAAATGGATTATCACCACCAAAGAATTCTCTGAAAACTTTTTCTGAATTTCCATGGAATGTGTAACCTTGGGTCCAAGCACCTGCCTCCCCACTACCATGAGGAACACCATTCTTTAGGCCTTCTTCTCCAAACTGATCATACACTGCCCGCTTTCTTGCTGAAAAAATAGGATTTTGAAAGATTAATGTATTAAACTACATGTATTAAAAAACTTCATACATCATATAACACAGAAAAACTCTGCTTAAGATCATCTTTTAGTCAACTTATAATATATACACTTGTTCATCTTTAAGGGTGTTGATGACTGAAACTATAATTGAAATTCACCTCTCCATAATGTCTTCTGGACAAAGAACTCACTTCCTCTCAAAGATCATACATTACGATAAAATGGTTTATGTTTCAACTCTAAAAATATTTAAGGAAAACTAAAAAAATGTAAAATATCTGTCAGAAGATAACTTATCTAACACGGAGGTAACATCAACCACCCTACAGAAAAAATTCCCCTATTTCACTAAATTACCAATCAGCAAAACATTAACCTAAAATTTGTTTAAACTTGTTATCGGATGGATTCTGTCAAAGGTTGATTGAAAAAAAAAGAAACATTTACAATTCAACTCTTTATATCAGTATGAAAAAAATATCACGAAAAACAACATGAAATTGGTTCCACAGCTTATATATATGTACTTCTGGAAATTTCCATAAAACTCTCACTTTATAGCAGTTTTGTTAAGTTGACGCTTTGTGATGATTTATTGTCTAGGCCTTATCAAATGCAAATACACAAGTTTTTCTTTACTTTACTACTTACGATCACTTAAAATGTCATAAGCCTCAGCACATTGTTTGAATTTGTCTTGAGCATTTTGATCACCATCATTTCTGTCAGGATGAAATTTCAAAGCTAATTTTCTGTAGCTGTAAAAAATAAAAATATAAGTATAGTTAAATATATAAAGGATACAATTTTTGTACAAAAATAAATTTGAAGCAAATAAAGACACTTTAAATATGAGCAGGTGCACACAACTCGAGTAATTTTATAAGATACTATAACCAAAATTAGATACAGTAAGTATAGTATAATTAAGAAATAATTCATGGGGGATGAAATATTTCGTGATTTTACCACGGGTTGGCCCTTTAAATGACAAATATTTTACCCTGAGCGATAGGACAAATACGGCTATTGTTTTGGATCGAAGCGCTCTAGGTGGAGACAAATATTTGCCGTTCCCATAAATAAACACACTATTAAATTGGCGTAAAAGAACGGAGCAAACTCAATTAGTGACATGCTTAAAGTTTTTACAATAACGTATTTAGATAGCTTTGGGTGAATTTAAATTATAATTTACTTATCATAATGATGTTTTAAAAAAATCGGCTTATATAACTACCACATTTAGCATTGTTTGTTTACGTTTCCTTGTTGTGATGATTTTTGTTTTGGAAAGCGTGTATTTTTTTGTAAAATGCACATATTCATACGTCATCTTTCTATGACGTCAGGTATCTCATTCATAAAAAAACATATGACATGGGAGTACAATCGGAACAGCCCTGGCAATAAATTCATATTTTACCACTGGTGTGTACTCAAAGCGTTTGAAGGACGTCATGTTAGAATAGGAAATAATAAAGAAAAATAAATATAGAAAGGTGGGTCTACTTGGGGTCTAAGCATGACGCGGGATTGCCGATTTTTTGTAAGCGTGAAATGGGAAAGTC
>CM034357.1:46275800-46329789 GCA_019925275.1 Mytilus edulis | reverse complement strand
TTACCTTTTCTAAATATAGCAAAACTTGATTTTAATTAATTTGTTAAAGAGTTTTACCTTTTCTAAATATAGCAAAACTTGATTTTAATTAATTTGTTAAAGAGTAGGTTCACAAATTTCTAAATTTTGAAATACATGTAAATTAGCATTTATCAATATTTACAACTTACAATGATTTCAGGTTGACGGTCAGCTACTTAAAGTTTAATTGTGTTCAACTGTTTATTCAATATCAAATGCATAGCTAGGGTACTGTTTGTATAATTAAACTGACTTACCCACAATAATCTGATGTAACTGTTGTGGTGACAGCCATTTTGTACAATCTGCCTTTTCCTCATTTGTTGTAGGTACAGCATTCAGCCCTTCACAAACCTATAACAAACAATTTACTCTTTTTAATAAATTAAATTCACATATATTGAGTTCTAACATATGTGGATAAGATTTATATTCCTAATAAAATAAATTATTATCGGTGCAAATATAAATTTTTAACTTTTAGTCTTAAAAAATATGAAGAAAAAAAAATGGAACAAATGAAGTCATGTTAAAAATTCAGTTCTTCTTTAAAGGGGCACCAGGGATCTCCATGGATGAAAATTGAACCATGGAGGAACTTTCACCATTACAAACCTTGTCTACGCTGTACACTGTAGCGCGATTGGAAGTATTTTATCCCTCCATACAAGAAATGGTGAAGATGCTAATTCATTGCTTATTTAAATTATATTTATTTGAATTTTCATTATAGAATTAGAAGTCTCAATATTTTCATTTGTTGCCGTTTTTAACCATTCAAATGCCAAGTCTTCATGGTCCCCCTTAGTCGAGAATGACCAAAAGTTGTCATGAAGGTCCCCATGCAGATTTCTTTTATTTTTGGTAATTGTTATGGGGGTTAAAAATCATGTGATGTGGAGCTTATTTTTCGTGGACACTGTCAAATTCAGAGCCCATTACCGGTATGGCTGATGTGCAGCAACAACAAAACAATTCGTACGGGTTATGTAAAAGGTTAAAGAGATTTGTAAAGCAAACGTTGACAAATGAAAAGGTTTTTAATGACTTTATCTGAAAAAATTGATGCTGTGCAACATGCATCTTTCGAGTCTGAATAGAAACCGGAAACGCGGATGTATCAATTTGATTGTAATATACGAAATGAATTTGGAATTTAGATACGATATTTCTTTACAGGAAATATTTAAGTTTTTACTTTTAAACTTTTAAAGTAATTCTAAATTATCGTTACAGCAGTACTCGAGTTATTTGCGATGAAATAATATTTACTGTTTTGCGTCTTATTTTGTACTTCTTAAAAAAGGGGGATGCTGATTGCGTAAGTCAAAATAAAGCACGTGTTCGACTTGTTAAACTGTTTTCTTTGTAACTGGATTAATTTATTAATTTATTTAATCTAAATGATCATAATCATTTGCTGAAAGTTAGTTGATTACTTCGACAAATGGATCGTCTATCCTCAGATAGTATTCTCCTGTCTGGTTTGTTGATCTACCTGTACAAGCTCAGGTACAAGTAATTAGCGATCTTAATCCGGATATCCCTCAGGCGTTAGAACTGTATTGGATTATAACATAAAAAGCCTAAGGGTTATGCAATTACATGCATTTGATTATAATTGATAAAAAAATGGCGTCGGGCTACAAAAAACGATGAAGTTTTGAACGATGGCGGAAGACAATTTAACGATGGCGCAAGATAATTTAACGATGGCGCGAGTCATTTGACGATGGCGCAAGACATTCGAACGATGGCGGGGCTCTATCGTTAAACAGGCCATGGAGATCCCTGGGCACTAGCTGTCAAATTGATGTTTATCGATTTGACACAAATCATATATTTGATTATAACCATGTAAAACATTTATACAAATTATAAAGTTTAAAATAAACTGTTTACAGGGCATGGGCCCAATAATATGTAGCTTCGTTTTGTGTGTATTTTAGTCTTGACACCATCTAATTAATCATCAAGTTGACCTCCGAATACCTCTGATGGTTATATAAGTGATGTAAACATAAATAAAGATATAGTTAGAAATTAAACTTTAAGTCTGAGTAATTTCTAATCTATAATGACTAGATATTGACTTACTGGTTTACTCCTAGACATTTGTTCAACCTCAGCCAATTCTTTAGTACTAAGTAGTTTGTACTCTGAGTTTGGTGGAGATGGACCTATGAAATATAAATTAATCAAATTTCCATAAAGATTATCAAGAAAATTCTTTTTTCTTAAACATGTTTAAACTGAATTAATTCACACAGTAATCTAATATATCTCTATTTTAAGTACCTCTTTTTCTTAATTAAACAATTAAATCTTCCATACCTTACACATGTAACCTTCTATCACATTTATATAGGCTTTCTATTTTAAAATATAAAATTTGGTATATAAATCAGGATCCAGCGTTCTCCCCCACAATTTTTTGATATCATCCTGGTTAAAAGGAAATTATGAAATACCATCTTGTCTCTAAAAATTATAGCATCACATCCATACCACAATCTATTAGAAAATAATTTCAGATAGCATCACATTCTAGCAATATACCATCACATTACCAGATGCTAAAAGGTCCCGGGGAGAACAATAAAATGATAATAAGACTTACTTCTAGGGTCAGGTACTATTTCATCCTGCTTCAGAATTTTGGGTCTGAGTCCTGCAGCAGATTTTATACCAATATCTGTTTTGTTGTTTGTCTGGTTAAACTCCCTGTTAGTACAAAAAACATGTCAAGTGAGTTTACAAAAAACAACAGATTATTTTCAAGGTCAAAATAGTAAGCAATGCAATAGATCATCACACTGCTCTTTTTTTAACCTACCGAATTAGACTATTTACTTGATTTGTTATAACATGAGCAACACGATGGGTGCCACATGTGGAGCAGGGTCTGCTTACCCTTCAGGAGCAATTGAGATCATCCCTAGTTTTGGGTGGGGTTAGTGATGCTTATTCTTTAGTTTTCTATGTTGTATCATGTATACTATTGTTTGTCTGTTTATTAAAACTTACTTGGATTTCATTTTATTGAGCCTGTTTTGTCTCATTTCTCTAAGCATGGCTACATAACTGTCTCTGTGTGAATTTTTCAATTGACCTTCTTCCTCATTATGTGCATAATCTGGGTCAATGTAAGTATGCCTATCAGCTTTGGTGAATATCGTTCTGTAAAATAAAGGTAACATTTGTCAAGCTAGCTTAAGAGGATCATAACTAACATCTAATCACTTTTTTTTTTTAAGTTGAATGAAATATTGGAATTAAAGTACACTAATTTCTTCTATATTGAATTAATAACCATAAACAAATATAAGCAGTTTTAAGGTATCTTATATTTGTTAGGGTCAAAACTCACAAACAAATCTGAGATGTGATATAAGTAGTTCCATATAATTTTTGTTAAAATCCACATTTTTTTTTAAGGAAGACAGAGTTTATAAAATCATTTCATAGAAATCAAAATAGAAGTGAAAGCAGACATTTTTATAAAAATTAGACCATTGGTTTTCCAGTTTGAATCGTTTTACACTAGTAATTTTTGAGGCCCTTTAAAGCTTGCTGTTCAGTGTGAGCCAAAGCTCTGTGTTGAAGGCTGTACCTTGACCTATAATGGTTTACTTTTATTAATTGTTACTTGGATAGAGAGTTGTCTCATTGACACTCATACCATATCTTCCTATATTTTTTCCCTACTGGCTTAAATTCCATCAATTTTTTTTAACAATAACAATAAATTGAACTTACTTGTATGTGTTATCACTTGGCCTAATACTCTGTGCTCTATCATTAGGGAAGGCCACTTTAGCTCCTGTTTTATCCTCAGCTGTCCTATGTAACTGAGTCTTATGTCCACCTGCTATGGCATTCCTTAAGTCATTGTCGCCAACTTCAGAAAATGTGGTTTCAGCAAACATGCCAACCTCATTGCTGATGTATGGTGTTAAACCTGATAAAATAAAATTAAAACAATTTTATAAAAGAGCAATCATGAAAAACTTCGAATCATCTTAATATTCTTATGCATGGCTAATTTGCATAGAACTACAAAAAACTTGGAATCACCTATATTTCATTGCAAATTTGCATAAGTATTTCATAATAAAATGCAGTCAGCCTGAATTTAAAGTTTTCATGGATTTTTCTGGTGTTCCATTGGTTATTTATTTTTTTAAAAAGCTTTATTTCATTTCATTGATGCATTTAAAAATTTAAATTCTGCAAGGTATACCTTCCAAGAATTTGAAATTATGATCTTGCATAAAATTTTCTTATTCATAAGCAGCCTGTAATGGATATCAAGCTATTTTTAGCTTACAAAAACCACTGCTGTCATAAACATGCACCATACCTGGGTTATATTTTGGCTTCCTTTTCTTTGGTATTGGGTCACTGCTGCCTGAGAACTGTACGGCCATTGTATTGATGACCTGTAGATAAGTCATGGTAGGATTCCTATTGTCTGCTACTTGTCCAATGATGTCTAATAGCTGGGTTGGTTTAAAGCTTCCTATAATGATAAGGACATCAATTGTTAAACTCCTTGTCAAATCAATGAACAAACAAATTGAATTCCCCACGCCAAAAAAGAAATATACCTTTTATGATAGTTTTTAAATATTGAACAAAATTTATAAAAACTTTTAAAGATATTGAATTTGTTTCATGTGTGATCTACAAAAACATAGCATTATCATTTTACAACCATTGATTTTTTATTGAGGCGATTTTTTTCTTCAGTTTCTGATGAACTTAATTTACATTTCTTGCAAAAAAAGTACAACATATTTGGCACATATACTTCTATTAATTATTTATATATGCTTATTATAACAGAATAACAAACATACCAATCTGTTTTGGACCAAAAGAGAAAATAACATCTTGACTTTGTCCAGCCTCTATCTTTCCACTTGCTGGGTGAGTTGTAAAGTGAGCAATTTTACGAAACTGGAAAATCACTGGTAATTCGTTTGAGCTGTTGTGGATAGTACATAAAACATCTGCATGTTCTCCAACTGGGCATTCTCCAAAATCAAACTTCATTGAAGGTTCGATATCAACTAAAACAGGTAGTGCCGTTCCTGCCAATGCAATCTCCACTGAAGTATCTATAAATACAATGAAGCAAATAAGATTCAAACATATCTAAAATACAGAACTCCTTTAAGAGGGTGGTAAAGGGTTATTTTTGTGAAATGTGTTAGGCCATTTTTATTTCAAGTGAAGCCATGAAAAGGGTTCCTTATTCACTGTGTTTCATGAAATCTGTGAAAAGATCAACAGGCAAGACATTTTTAATTGTTTGTTCATCGTGAAATGGCAATTTTATGCCACGTTCTTCCGTGCAGTTACCCCCATATAAAATGTATGAGAAATAAAGTATTAATTGTATAAAAGGAATTTGGCTACATTTAAGGCTACAAATTAGAATACACTAGATCTTTAATACAATAGTATTTACCTATTCAAACATTATAACCATAAAGAATACAATCACTGTTCCTATAGTTGGAAATTAATTTTACATACATGTATATGTATTTTCTAAAGAAATTATATTCAATACAAATATATTTATATATTCAGTTCTTAACCCTTTCACCGATTGCTGTCCAGACAGAAGCTACTCTGAGACGATGGCTTCCCTGGCTACTATTACTCAAGTGGGAGATCTTCATAATAAATGTCAATAAAAACTTGTTTGTAGTTATTTGTGTATTTATTTCATTCACTAACACCATGTTCACAGTTTGATTCATGTTTTAATAATTTTTTCTTCTTAAAATATTCAAATTTTCTGCATTTTCTAGGTGAAATTCTCAAAATTCTGCTCTTTGACCCCAAATCGTAATTTTTTAACCCAAAACGGCAAAATTTTGAAAATTTTTATGAGGCTGTACAAATTCCTCACACTGAACGATGTCCATTGCAAGTGTTTTGTACTTAAAACGACATTTTATGTCAAAAAAGTATACTAGTTTCGCTTCAATTCTTCCATATTCTTTCAAAAAAAATGTTCCCTCATTTCAAATTCTCGTAAATTCCGTAAATTTCCTCTGATTTTAACACGGTTTTCAACAAACGGAAGCGTCATGTTTACACTTTCATCTGGGTATTCATCAAAGAAAGATAACTCATGTTTGCACTGTTTTAAGCGGGAAACATAAAAGAGGTATTCCGATCCCGGTAAAACGGGACTCATCGTCAGCTGTCTGAAGCGTGAATCCCGGTAAACCGGGACTCATCGGCGAAAGGGTTAAAACAGCTGTTTGTTTCATATTTATACGATCTTTGTTCATTCTGTCTGTTAATCTTCTATCAAGTTTTTGTATTTATTATGAACATGTTATAATAACTTAAATTTACCACTTTTTGTTGACCCTTGTTCTGTGAACCCTCCATTAGATCCTATAATCTGTATTTTCACAAACAGAGCAAAATCTTTTCGTGGTGGTGGATCTTGGTTACATTTCCATCCTTCTTTAGCAGCATGCCATCTAATTAAATATTAAAAAAAATTGTAAAAAAAATCCAATTTGGTTGTCATTTGTTTGCATTAAGTCATTTTTGTCGAGCCTTCGACTTTAGTCGAAAAAGCGAGACTAAGCGATCCTACATTCCGTCATCGTCGGTGTCGTCGTCCACAAATATTCACTCTGTGGTTAAAGTTTTTGAAATTTTAATAACTTTCTTAAACCATACTTTGATTTCTACCAAACTTGGACAGAAGCTTGTTTATGATCATAAGATAGTATCCAGAAGTAAATTTTGTGAAAATAAAATTCCATTTTTTCCGTATTTTACTTATAAATGGACTTAGTTTTTCTACGAGTAAACATTACATACACTCTGTGGTTAATTTTTTTTAAATTTAAATAACTTTCTTAAACTATCCTGGATTTCTACCAAACTTGGACAGAAGCTTATTTATGATCATAAGATAGTATCCAGAAGTAAATTTTGTGAAAATAAAATTCCATTTTTTCTGTATTTTACTTATAAATGCACTTAGTTTTTCTGCGGGAAAACATTACATCACTCTGTGGTTGTAGTTTTTAAAATTTTAATAACTTTCTTAAACTATCCTTGGTTTGTACCAAACTTGGACAGAAGCTTGTTTATGATCATAAGATAGTATCCAGAGGTAAATTTTGTAAAATGACAAATCCATTTTTCCATATTTTACTTTAAATGGACTTTTTTTCTGCCAGGAAACAACACATTCACTCTGTGGTTAAATTTTTAAAAATTTTGATAACTTTCTTATACTATTTTTTATTTATACCAAACTAAGACAGAAGCTTGTTTATGATCAAAAGCTAGTATCTAGAAGAAAATTTTGTTAATATTTTGTACCTGTGTATCTATATTTTACTTATAAATGGACTTAGTTTTTCTTCCAGTTAACATTACATCCAGTCTGCAGTTAAAGTTTTTAAAACATTTATTAGATTCATAAACTAACAGGATTTTTTACCAAACTTGGACAGAAGCTTCCTACAATCCAAACATGGTTTCAAGCGGAATATTTTTATTGATTTTTTCCCTCATTTTTGTTGATCCTGCAATTTACAGCAAAAGTAGGCGAGACACTGGGTTCCGTGGAACCCTTACAAATTTTTATTTATAATTTATTGTTTAAGCATACATTAGGAAATTGGATATTTTGTTTGAATTGGTTTAAATGTGATAGCCTTTTACAGCTGAGTTTACAGTATGGATTTTGCTCATTGTTGACGGTTGTATGTAAACTATAATTCAGCTAACATCCAAATTTTGAAAGTTGTCTCATTGACAATCATACCCCATTTTCTTTATATTTTCATATATTTTTTTAGAAATGAAGATCTTCTAAAATTCTGACATCTAACCAACTGTTATTCCCTTATACTTTGTGTTGTATTAAGCCAATGAAATATAGTTGTATAACACATACCTTGGACTGAACCTGAAGAATACAGGTATTTTCTCATAAGGTTTAAGTATTCCCTGGTTAGGTATGGCGGTAACCAGTGATGTTAGGACATTAGTTCCACCTTTAGATTTATCTCCATTCCCAGTATTAGCCAAGGCATCAGTTGTACTTTTTGTCAAATCTATTCCCTGTAATAAAATTTTGACAGATGAATTATTTTATTACATTTAAACTTTTCTTGCCCTGATGATGGCAATTATTCAAACAATGTTTCGATAAGAATTTAAAAAGAAGAAAATAAAACTATGATAAGACAGGGTCAACAAGATATACCACCCGTAGAAGTCTGCCAGAAAATGATGAGGCAAAAGCATCCACAAAACTTTGTATGGTAAGGTTCAATTATGGTTGTTAAATAAAACGAAGTAAATATTCCAACCAAATAATATATATTTCCTATAAAAGATTGAAACCAAATATCTTTTAATTCCATTAATTATTAATACATTTATTTTTTTTATAAAATGAATGGTACTTTTATTCCCGTAACATTCAACCGAATCTTGAGATAATTTGGAATGATTATTATTTTCTTCTATCTGACTATGCTAACCATTTCCTGAGCCACAGCATCTTCATCTAGTACAGCTACAAAGTTAACAGATTCTGGACTGTTATTGTAAAGTAATGCACACTGTGTTCTGTCACATCCATAATAGGTACTACCAAACTGTACACAATCTACTGGTGCCCCAGTATCTACAGATAAAACTTCTAGAGCTCTGTCAACTAATCTTCCCTTTATTGTCAATTGTTTAGGTTCTCTTCCCTCTAGTTTAACTCTGGAAAAATGTATTAAAATATAAAAAAAAATGTCAGTTTATTTAGAAAAAAAAATCATTTATAATTGCAAATCACTAATAGACATAAAAAAGAGTTTAATAATTGAGATCTAAAACCATGCTGTAACAGATTATACTCATAGATATTTATAAGAAAATTAGAGGGTCTATCAAATGAATCATTGGTATGTCAATTTTTGTCATATTCTGGCGTAAATCAAAAACATTTCAATATTATAACACTTACTGTTACATATGTACACCACTTGTCTGTTTTATTTTAACTGAGGCAAATTTCTTTTGTTTTGGTGTGGCTTTTTTTTGTGATATTTTTTTTTTCTCAATTAGAATATTTTAGATATGAAGCATTTGTATTGAAAAGATGCAGCAACCTAATAATACTAAATTCCCTTTTCCCATACAGAAATAATTCCATTTATGACTTAAAAGATACTTACCTCACATGCTCTTCTAAGTTTCCAGGTTCTTTTGTTACATATTCAATCTGCAAAGCAAGAATAAGAAAGGATTCGAAAATATTGCTGACACACAAAACAATATTCAAATCATATCAAAGCATTAATGTATGGTATTTTTTCTATTTATCAAAAATATATTGTAGCTAAGAATTTAAGATATATTTTTATTAAAGTAGCCATTACACAACATTTGAACAATACATTAATGTATGTTACTTCTATTTGGAATTTTGCTGCCCTAGGTAATTATGGTAATTTTTAGAAAGTCACAAAGTACATCATCTGGAAATTTTTTTACTCTTGAAAGATACTTAAACCAGAAAAAATGAAACAAATCGTTGTATTTGACAGGTATGCTCCATATTGCATGGTTTG
The DNA here is from genome assembly GCA_019925275.1 of Mytilus edulis. Classification (NCBI taxonomy): domain Eukaryota; kingdom Metazoa; phylum Mollusca; class Bivalvia; order Mytilida; family Mytilidae; genus Mytilus; species Mytilus edulis. The sequence goes on along the minus strand of CM034357.1, from coordinate 46,320,142 downwards.
TAGTACATGTATTTTTATTCTTGATTCACATATTTACCTTTATCAACTGTACACTTTTAGGAGGTACATTGCCACTGGTGGGAACAATGGCTAAAGGTTTGTCTCCAGAATACTTCAGTTTAAATTCTCCAGCCTTAGATCCATGATTTGTTAATGCTATTTTTTTTGATATTGTTTTACTGCTAGCTACAAGACTTCCAAAGTCAACAACTTCTTCAATTTCTAGCATAGGCTGCATAGGATATCTATATTAAATAAATAATCCAATATAGGTCAGGGCAATTAACAATTTTAAACTTAAATTACTATGGATAATTCCTTTAAAATCAATTGATAATCTGATTTGATAGGAAAAAATGTGATTATTACTGTTAAGTGTGTTAATACATGTAGTCTCTGAACTTGATGCAAGTTCTTCGGTCTTTGTTTGAAGATTCCCCAGTAATTGTAAAGAGTAAATTAATGCTAATAATCCCCCTTCCCAAAAAAAAAATAACCATTATATCTTTGGAAATTGTGTCTCTGTATTATGATAGACTGAATATCCTTTTTAGTACAAATTTAAATTATTATTTGTGTACAATGTAAAATAAATTCTAACATTAAAATATGAAACTAAGAACTTACGCTATTAATGGTATTTCAGCCACATCTCCATCAATAGTTACAACCAGTCTATCACGAATCTCTTTTGCTTCACTGGTTTCAAATTCAATAATAGCTGGGACGCATAAGCCTGATGCCACTGGCTTTGTAGGGTTTTTTACTTTTAGATTGAAGAACTAAAAAAGTAAATATTTCTTGATAAAAAGAACAATTCAATTAATTTTTAACCTTCTATTTAATAGTTTAATATTAGAGAGTAGCAAAAAAAGTATTATAAGTAACATTATAATAGATGCTTCACGAATTTATCAATTTAAGGATCAAACAATGTAATAATGATTTAAATGAAGTTATGAAAACATCAAATTGATGTTTTCATAAAATGTATGTTTTTACTTATCATAACATAATATGAATAAATAAAGTCAGTCATGTCTGCACTTTCAACAAACAGTACAATAAAATATTATATTGTACCTATAAAATTCACTAAGCTTAAAATATTACTGACACAACTGGTGTTAAGTCACATGTGTCCCTCTTGCTTTATGCAGTTTTATATCTTGAATAATTTTAAATACATGTTTTTTTTCTGCATTTGAGTTTTGGAGGATTGTAAATAGACCTTACCCTTATTTGCATTCTGAAACACCTGACTTACGATTATATGAACTGTTGACATTGTGCAAAAAAAATCCCCCCCCCCCCAAAAAAAAAAATAAGAGAATTATGATTTTGACATCTATAGGAAATGTCTGGAACATGGAAAAATATACCCTTTCACAGTTGAACTAGTATATATTTGTTTAGGGGCCAGCTGAAGGATGCCTCCGGGTGCGGGAATTTCTCAGTGCATTAAAGACCTGTTGGTGACCTTCTGCTGTTGTCTGCTCTATTGTCGGGTTGTCTCTTTGGCACATTCCCCATTTCCATTCTCAATTTTATGTTGAATAGGGGGGATATTTTCATAATGGCCATTATGGAGATGCAATACTATGAAAAAAAATATGGGGAAACATCAAGGAAACAGAACAGTTGATTGAAAACTAGCATAGGATTTCCTCTTTCTCATACTTTCTTTTACAGTTACATTTAACACCTATTTCAAAAAAAATATGCCCCTCATACACAATCGCTATTTGTCCGTCATTACTGGATATCACACAGGTTCCCGTAAAAATTTGACGTCATAAAACAAAATATCTGAAGCCACAATGCAAAAGTGATTGTTGTATGCGTCAAAAGATCAAGCGGCTGGGTCAGCCGGGATTAGTGATAAGGTGTATTTGACATGTTCTTAGAATGCAATATATATGTCAAAACCATGAAGTGGCTTTATCATAAGTAGTCTACATGGTGTCAAAATTGGATCTTTATTTCAGCTGAAATTTAAGGATAATACCTATTGAGTTTCTAAAAGTAAGAATCAATTTTCAAAATCAGGGAAAGATGATGCTTCATTTTTTTGGGGAATTCAGGATAAATTTTTCTAGAACTTAGAAGCTCTGACTTGCTAAAACTGGCTTGGCAATAACTAATGACGAAGACTTGGTTCAGGGTTTATATATTATAGTTTATAAATTAGCTGTTGAATATACTTATGTAAACAGACGACTTATATCCTACTCACTTTAGATTTTGGTCCATAAAACCGTATGCTTTTACTTGATTTGCTTATGTTTTTCACAGTGATGTTCAGCTCATGAACTGTGTTGACATCTGTGTCAAAGAATTCCAATTGCGGTGGTGAAATTCGGACACCGAACGTGTCACCTTCCATGATGCTTTCGTTCAAAAATGTCGATTATCTTTTTAAAAACTTCAAACTATTACCGCCATATTGTTTGGGAAGGTTGCTCGGGGATTTTTCAAGCAAACAAAATAAAACCGCATTTTCGTAATTGAGTAAAACCTTTAAATTTGTTTTGTTCTATTAAAATTAAAACAATTATGTTTCTTTATGAAGCTATTATATTTTATCTGATGTATCGAATAATCAATTAAAACAAAATCTGACATTAATTCAGTACGAAAATACCGTCAAATAAACTAGCTATACATCGCATAGCAACCACGCCATCTTTAGTAAACGACCCGATCTTACAGTCGTTTCAAAACAAAAATAAACGATGGGAGTCGATTACTACAATATTTTGCAATTAACAAGAAGTGCAACAGATGCAGACATTAAGAAACAGTAAGGAAATGATGTTTTAAATTACAGGATCAAACATAATGTTCCAAATTCATAAGAACTCACTGATTTGTTATTTCACTTTCAATCAGTTTATGTTTGTTTTTTTTCAATTAGAGAATAGGTATCTACAACTATCCACTGAACATCCATTTTTAGTCTGTTCAGTCTTCCATTTGCCAAGTAAGTCTTATTATAGACATCAGCTGTGCCGGCATGCAATGATTATTTGCCTGGATATGGTACCTTCCATGTCCATGGCCCATTGGAATCGGTCATCTATTCTGGTATCATGCCTTTCACTGAAAAAGATATAAGGCCTGCCCGTATCCCTGGTCTTTTACAAAAGTTTTCGAGCATTTTCGTCATTCTGTATTGTAGGGTAATATAGAATTAATTTATGTTCTATAAGTTCATAATCTTGATTCCCATACAACTGAGGGATGGAAGTCACATGACAGATTCATCTGAAAAACGTATTCCTGAACTGGTTCAGGCCAGATGAAAAAAGTACAAATGAGTACCCCTTTTCTGGGGGTCTCATACACCTTATCGCTATTTGTCCGCCATTGCTGGAAATCACACAGGTTCCCGTAAAATTTTGATGTCATAAAACAAAATGTCTGACGCCACAATGGAAAAGTGATTGTTGTTGACGTCAAAAGTTCAAGCGGACGGGTCAGCCAGGAATAGCGATAAGGTGTATTGGGGGGTTCTGATCCCGGATCCCGCTTACTGTTTTGTCAGATTCCCGTATCCCGCTTATACTATGTACCTAAGCAATTCTCATTTTTTTGTAATTGCCCGTGTCCCACTAGACCTTAATTCCCGTTTTCACGGCACAATAATTTGACTTTCCCGTTTCACGCTTACAAAAAATCAGCAATCCCGCGTCATGCTTAGACCCACCTTTCTATATTTATTTTTCTTTATTATTTCCTATTCTAACATGACGTCCTTCAAATGCTTTGAGTACACACCTGTGGTAAAATATGAATTTATTGCCAGGGCTGTTCCGATTGTACTCCCATGTCATATGTTTTTTTATGAATGAGATACCAAACGTCATAGAAAGATGACGTATGAATATGTGCATTTTACGGAAAAATACATGCTTTCCAAAACAAAAATCATCACAACAAGGAAACGTAAACAAACAATGCTAAATGTGGTATAAGCCGATTTTTTTAAAACATCATTATGATAAGTAAATTATAATTTAAATTCACCCAAAGCTATCTAAATACGTAATTGTAAAAACTTTAAGCATGTCACTAATTGAGTTTGCTTCGTTCTTTTACGCCAATTTAATAGTGTGTTTATTTATGGGAACGGCAAATATTTGTCTCCACCTAGAGCGCTTCGATCCAAAACAATAGCCGTATTTGTCTTATCGCTCAGGGTAAAATATTTGTCATTAAGGGCCAACCCGTGGTAATATCACGAAATATTCCATCCCCCATGAATTATTTCTTAATTATACTATACTTACTGTATATAATTTTGGTTGTATCTTATAAAATTACTCGTGTTGTGTGCACCTGCTCAGATTTAAAGTGTCTTTATTTGCTTCAAATTTATTTTTGTACAAAAATTGTATCCTTTATATATTTAACTTTACTTATATTTTTATTTTTTACAGCTACAGAAAATTAGCTTTGAAATTTCATCCTGACAGAAATGATGGTGATCAAAATGCTCAAGACAAATTCAAACAATGTGCTGAGGCTTATGACATTTTAAGTGATCGTAAGTAGTAAAGTAAAGAAAAACTTATGTATTTGCATTTGATAAGGCCTCGACAATAAATCATCACAAAGCGTCAACTTAACAAAACTGCTATAAAGTGAGAGTTTTATGGAAATTTTCAGAAGTATATATATATAAGCTGTGGAACCAATTTCATGTTGTTTTTCGTGATATTTTTTTCATACTGATATAAATAGTTGAATTGTAAATGTTTCTTTTTTTTTCAATCAACCTTTGACAGAATCCATCCGATAACAAGTTTAAACAAATTTTAGGTTAATGTTTTGCTGATTGGTAATAGTGAAATAGGGGAATTTTTTCTGTAGGGTGGTTGATGTTACCTCCGTGTTAGATAAGTTATCTTCTGACAGATATTTTACATTTTTTTAGTTTTCCTTAAATATTTTTAGAGTTGAAACATAAACCATTTTATCGTAATGTATGATCTTTGAGAGGAAGTGAGTTCTTTGTCCAGAAGACATTATGGAGAGGTGAATTTCAATTATAGTTTCAGTCATCAACACCCTTAAAGATGAACAAGTGTATATATTATAAGTTGACTAAAAGATGATCTTAAGCAGAGTTTTTCTGTGTTATATGATGTATGAAGTTTTTTAATACATGTAGTTTAATACATTAATCTTTCAAAATCCTATTTTTTCAGCAAGAAAGCGGGCAGTGTATGATCAGTTTGGAGAAGAAGGCCTAAAGAATGGTGTTCCTCATGGTAGTGGGGAGGCAGGTGCTTGGACCCAAGGTTACACATTCCATGGAAATTCAGAAAAAGTTTTCAGAGAATTCTTTGGTGGTGATAATCCATTTCAAGGTAGGATATAAAATAAAGGCATACAAAGATATAAAATAAAGGCATACAAAGATATAAAATAAAGGCATTCACAGATATAAAATAAAGGCATACAAAGATATAAAATAAAGGCATTCACAGATATAAAATAAAGGCATACAAAGATATAAAATAAAGGCATACAAAGAAGGATAATACAATATCAGAGAAATTACCAAAATCTTTCTTTCTTCAAAGGCCTCTCAGTGCCATTAAATTTGTGTCCAAAACAGAAAATTAAACAAACTTACTTATTGAAAATTGCAGATGTATCATTAACCATCATGAGTCATAACAGACCTTTAACCTGGTTAATAATATTAATATTAAATACCGAATTTTTTTATTACTTTTTGCAGAATTTTATGATAGAGTTGATGGAGATTTAAGCATGGGATTTGGTGGTTTACAAGGCAGAGGACATAAGAAACAAGATTCACCAATAGAAAGAGAACTTTTCTTGTCATTGGAAGAAGTATTTCATGGTTGCACCAAAAAGATGAAAATTTCTAGAAGGGTAAATAAAAAAACATGATAAAACTCATCAAAATCAGTTATTTATTTCAATTGCATTGCAAAATCTTTTAAATTACAATAAAAAACAACTATTCATATATGATTTTACCAATGAAGAAGTAATTAAACTTGTTTATAATGTAACATTAATTAAATAATTTAAAAACTCTTGCTTCCAAAGACAATAACATTTAAATGTCGATTAGTTTTGGCGACTTAATCAAATTAATATGATTTTCCTTAGGTTATGAATGAGGATGGCCACACCTCCAGCGTAAGAGACAAAATTTTAACCATCACAGTTAAAAAAGGATGGAAACCAGGAACCAGAATTACATTTACAGAGGAAGGAGACCAGGGACCAAATAATATACCAGGTATGTTACACATCTCAAAGGGATTACTTTAGCATTAGATTCTAGACTTATTTATCTACTGAAAATATAAATATGGAACTCGTTTCTTGCAACTAGTTCAATTTCATTTCTTTTAAGGTTATTTCAACAATTGTTAGTGTATTGAAAGAACGTTTTTTCCTAGTGAGACAACTTGAACAAGCAGTGACTTTAACCTCAGGTTAACATGAAGTTCACACTGAGTTGTATGTTATTGGTTTTGTCATCTTATGCTGAACATTTTATCAGATTCCTTGCTCAAATTAAAATGGTATTGGTTGCCATGGATAAAATTATGTATTATTGGAGTAAATGAAAACTCTTTTTAAATAATAATTAAGGTAACACAATGACATATTATTCTTTTTACTTATGTTTAAATACAAGTAGTTGAACTATAATTGCTACATCGATAAGATATTTTCAAGTATCAAACAAATTGAAACAATAATAGTTTCAATCACACATTAAAGATGTTTCTATATTACAAAATAAACATTATTCCTGAAGTAAAACCAATGGCCTTTTAACAAGACTATTTTTTTCCTTTTTTCAGCTGACATTGTGTTCATCCTGAAAGACAAACCCCATCCACGATTCAGAAGGAATGGTATCAACCTTGTGCACACTGCCAAAGTTCCTCTGGGAAAAGCTCTAACAAACTGCACAGTAGAAATAGTCACATTGGATGACCGAATATTAAACATCCCAATCAATGACATCATAAAGTAAGTTATTGTTTAAAAAACCACAGATTTCAAATGTATTATATATTTGAAGTTTATGTACTACATGGAGGCCAATGATGGCAATATGTTTTCTTTCACTGTGTAAAAAGCACATCTTCAGCAATCTACTTTCAAACTAGTAAACAGTCTCACCAAAATCTTTTCCAACTACTAGTCTGACTGTCTGAGGACAAATATTCAGATATTCTTATGCGTTTAAACAAAGTTTTGACAAAATTTACTAGTCTAGGAAACATGGCTAAACCAAAACACATAATATTGGTAAATGGTTTACAGTAAGCCACATCATTGTTCAGAGATGTTAGATTTTTAAAATAATTTCACTGAAAAAGTTAAGAACTTTTTCCAGTAATTGTATTTGCTAAAATCATAACTGCAATAAAATATAATGTATCACTTTAAAATACATAAACCTCAAAAATGTACTTCAATGCTATTTTTGCTTATATTGCACACACATTTTTTTCTGCTGTAACTGTGGTATTGCTTTCTCAATATCTTCAAATAAATTTATTATTTTTTTTCAGACCTGGCTACACAAAAATAGTTCCTGGAGAGGGTATGCCATTATCACAAGACCCATCAAAGAAAGGAGATCTTGTCATAGAATTTGAAATTGAATTTCCAACATCTCTGTCACCTGAGAGAAAAGACTTGATCAAAAGAGCATTATTACAGTGATCTAAAAACTACCATCATGCATTTGCAAAATTATAATTTTGAGAAAAATCTACTTCCTGTCAACATTTTTAGAATTGTTTTAAATTATTTATTGTCTAGTACAAAAGATTTTGACAGTGCTTACAATTTTAAAACTAAGAAGAACTTATTACTTTTGATACAGTAAATTTTTAACAAAACATTTTTGAGAAAAAAACATATACAAAATTTATTTTAACTTATTGTTATACATGTATACTGTGATATTTCATGTTTGTATATATATTGATTTAAGTATATTAAATGTCATTTATAGTCAGTTTTTATTGATTTATTTGTGGTCTATATCTAACTTGTCAGTAAATGCAATGAATGGTGGTGGAGGAAGCCGGAGGGCTCGGATGAAACCACCAAACTCTGATAGGAATCAAAGAGCAGAATGCTCTGAGGGATACGATTGCCATAGTTTTCATTGACACATGTATAGCAGTTTTACTGGCCAAAAATGCTTGAGACTCCCGCATGTTCATATTATTTTGCGGCAGTATTCTTGGATCTATTTTTTTCCTCTTTGATCTTTTCAATTTTGGCCAAATCTCATGCATTTGTTTAATGAAAATTTGGCAGAAATTGAAAAGATCAAAGAGGAAAAAAATAGATCCAAGAATACTGCCGCAAAATAATATGAACATGCGGGAGTCTCAAGCATTTTTGGCCAGTAACCCTGGTACAGCTGGATAGTATTAATCTCTAAACTAATTCAACTGCACATGCAAAATGTAACAATCTGAATAGTCACTCAACTTAAAGAATAGCCAATCCCAGTTACAAGTGTGTGAGTCATGTACTTATTGTGTTTTATCGAATTATAGTTATCCTGTACCATTGTAAACTCGTACCACTAAAAAAACTTGTACCAATGCAAACTCGTACCATTGCTAACTCGTACCAACTTATTTAAATGCATTCAAATGGTGTTAAATGATGAATATACATAATATACGTTACTTTCACCCAATACCTCTTAAGTCTGTAAAATGTATATAATTTGAAAGTACAATGACCAATTTGTAGCTAATGTTCCTTGTATATTGGATAGAACATACTGTGGCAGATGTAGATAATTAAAGTATTAACAGTTTCACCCGAAGAAAATTTTTCATGAATAATTAAATCTTAGCAGTTAGTCAAAATGATTGCCAAAATTATTTTTACTGTCTATAAATAACAATGAAATGTAACTGATTCCTGTTAAGGGGGTCCGCATTTTCCCCGCAAAAAAAGCACATGGCTTTCAACAATTGTAAACATAGCATTCAATTTGTGATCATGGATTACAGCTTTAATTAACTTAAATTGGATATAAATATATTCAACATGTTCAATTTTAATAAAGTACAGTTAAAGCAATGTTTTAACTTTCCTCTGGATTAAGTTCTACAGTGGCGGATCCAGAACTTTTCCTAAGGGGGAGCCCGCTGACTGACCTAAGAGGGGGCTCGCTCCAGTCATGCTTCAATGATTCCCTTTATAATCAACCAATTTTTTTCCACGAAAAAGGGGGGGGGGGCTGGATCCGCCTATGTTCTAGTTTGAAAGATCAGTTAAAACATTAATGCTTTAACACATTCTTTATTTTTGTCTAAGTTTTCATTTAACTCCTATGTAAAATTCAAGTAATTCAACTTTATTTCTATTATAAAGTTTACAAACAGAAACCCATAAAACATATTTTTTAATATATTTTTCTGAATGGTACGACTTCCCAGTAGTACAAGTTAACTTTTTTGGTTCCAATGCCGCGGTACGAGTTAACTTGCTTCCGTATCTTACCACCGTAATTCTAGGAGGAACCCTAAACTGGACCCCTGTTGTGTTCACTTATCGTTACACTGACCTTCGGTGCGAAGCTATATATAGAACGGCGGACCAGTTTAGGAGGAACCCCATTTCTTACTCTTTAGTTATTGAAGTTCCTTTGGGTCAGATGGCATGACTCCTTTCCGTACACACTCCTCTGTTTACATTGAGATCGTTCTTAATATAATACGACGTTTATCGGCATTAACGAGTTAATTCTTCTTGACCAATACTTCGAAAAGGGAGACAACTCGAAACGATAATATGGAAGATTCCATTTCTGCTGAAGGGGTGTTATTGGAAATTTTTACGATGAAACATTTATTTTAATTTAAATTATGCATATGATTTAAAATTGTGCAACAACAATAGCCCTCCATATGCAGACAGACATAGAAAGAATCCCATGAGTTTCAAATTAATCAATGAAGCGGGGAATCACTCAATCTGATACCCCTTGAAATCAGGAAAACAACACGCATGTGGGGTCTCACTAATTAGCGACAAAAATCGTCAAGAAGCGACAAGAAGAAAAAAAATTAGTGACAAAAAGCAACAAGAAGCTATTTAGCGACAAGAATACATTTTGTTATCACATACATCAAAATATATTGAAAGATGAAGAAATAAAAAAATTTCGAGGAAGAGATTGTGTACTTTTTATATGAAGAAATTAAACATGTGTAAGAGCAAAGGAAATGTAAACGCTATAAAATGAAAATAAAAACAAAGATTTGTCACCTTCCTTTTGAAGGATTTAATAAAAAAAAAACATGAAATATTATTTCCTTCCTAACTGTACAATTAATTTTTCCTGATAGGACCAACATTAGCTGTGGCTTCACTCTAAGGTAATACACAATTCAGAGCATCAAATGAGATTAACTAGGTGCATGTCCTTTGTTTAATTGCTACAATAACATCCATTAACACCTTCATCTATTACATGCACCAGAATATACAATTATTGTACCGAATAGTGAACACCTGACTGTTGAAAACTCAAGATTGTCATCAGTTTCCTTTAATCTTCAATCTATATGCATAAACATTATAAATATCGTTAAATGAGACAATACACTAAATAAAATGATGAAAAATATTCACGTTTTAGTTATCTTTTCCTCTTGTTTGATTTCAGTTCTTAATTTGTATTTCACAATTTGTGTATGTATTTTCTGGACAATTATGCACAAAAAATGCGTTTTGCAAGTTAATTATATATTGTACAAAAATAGTTTTAAAAACAAATAAAAATCAAAATATATAATTGTTCTAAAACACAAGTAAAAGTAATACCATAAAACGACAGGGTAAAGGTAATACTTCCTGTGATACCTTATATAAAATATCATGTAAATAAATGTAGCAACTGAATTAGATTTACAAGTTTAATTTTTTTCCCTATCAAAATTAATTTTCCTGTCGTTGAAATTGTTTTCTTTTGCATATCTTTTTAATATTTATTTCGAATAAGTATAAATATAAATAAAAAAATGTTTTCTTGTCGCTAAATAGTTTCTTGTTGCTAACATTGTTCTTCTTGTCGCTTCTTGACGCTTTTTGTCTCTACAATTCTTTTTGTCTCTAATTAGTGAGACCACGCATGGGCATTAATACATAAACAAACCGCGACTTGCGATTTGGAACAAGAACGTTTATTAAATGATATGATGAATGGTTCTCCATTTCTTTATGAGAGTACAGTATCAAATTATATCAGTTTCATAACGGTAAAATATAGAAATACTCCACTTCAGTTCTTGTGACAGAAATAGAATTATCGATCGGCTTTCAGAGAACTCTCGCAAGTTATCAAAATTTGGGAATTCCCTCTGACGTGTTTCTAAATTTATAAAAACACTAAATATAAATACTGTTTAATTCTGATTTTCCGTATTGTTAAAAACACTCTTATAAGTCAAGGAAAATATCACACATGAAGATTATGAGTAAAACATTACAGGAAAGTTGTTTATGTTCAATTGTTTTGCTTGTTTTTACCTTTTAAAGCAAGACAATCATAAGAATCTGAGATGTTGCTGAATGTTTAGAATAAAACGAATGACGTGAGGGAGTGTATCATAGGGTCAATGGTAAAAGTCTACAGATTGCTTGACAGCAATCGTATCCCAAAAATGACAACCCTAGTCAATTAAGAATGAAGTCAATGCACCCGCACTAGGAGGTTCAAAACTCACACCTCACTCTTGACTGGCTAGTGATTGCAGTAGTAACTACTTAGACCACTCTGTCACAGAGGCTCCTCAATCATTCAAGACAGGTAAATGATCAAATATCCTGCATTTGACATAACACCAATGCCACCTAGTAGAATATATGACAATAATTCTGGACAAGAGTGCACACATTGAAATGTCTCCCCTTCTTTGCTTATCATTGATATTATGTTGATAGTCCTAAATATAAAGCTTTATTACAACTGTCACATAAACTTAACATTAAGGTCAAGTAACAGTAAATGAACGCCGTCTAGCGGATTCCGCGAAATATTGCGACGTTTTGTACGAATTACGTCCCTTTGACCAGATTTTGCTATGTTAAAATTTCACTCCGCCACTTTTCGATGGGACAACGTCAACGGTAAATTTGACGGAAAGTATGTTACTTCTAGGAGAATGAACTTGTTTTTCTAAAATTAAAAATTGAAAATGAATATGAAAACAGTCCTGAAGACGATCTTCAAAATGAAAATCAGGACATATAGGGTGGTAGAGTTTGTATATCTGCCGACCAGTTAAAACAAGTGTGAAAACTGTTGCTCACTACTATTTCTACATAATTGTGATGAGAAAAAACAGTGTGGTCTCGGAAGTATTCTATATGTAGTATGTCAAAACTGTCCTTTCAAAAACCCTATATTCACTGGGAAAAGACATCGTCTAGCAAAAAATAAGCAGAAGCTAGGGGTGCAAGTTTGGGACATTAATACTAAAGTTAAAACTTAGTATTGTACGGTAAGACTATAATATCTCCCATATTTTGAAAATTATCACACTAGTCGGAACAAGTAAAAATATTTTCAAATTAGAGAAAAGGAAATGAACCACATAAACTAATACTGGTCATAAATTCGCAGCTGCGTCAGTCATAAATGGCACTAAACTATCATAAACACTTAAATTAATTAACCTTGTTCACGGTTGGAACAATAGTTTAATATTCATACACAGTTTTTAGAATATAAAAAATTAAAAATAAGCAAAAATGATGTTTCACGATCATTAATCCATGAGGGTCTGAATGGGGGGGTATGTTATTCTGTAAACTTTTAATTTTCACCCCTTTTTTCTCTAATCTTCAAAAAATAAGTCTATTCTTTAAAAGTGATTTTTACGCATTATTCTCTTATTTTTCCCCCAGTTTTCTTTAATCTTTAAAAAAAAAGTAAAAAACATTCCTTTAAATGAATGAAACAGTGATTTCCAAACAACAGCAAGGTTTTCATTTGTTTCTCAACAATGACGTGTGGATGTGTATTGTTCTGCATGCTTTAAATGCTACATGTAGTTCCTTGAAGTAACAAGTCCAAGATCTCATCAGTTCTTTCCAGTGATTTTGACTAGATATAAAAAGAAGATGTGGTGTAATTGCCAATGAGACAACTCTTTAAAAGAGACAAAATGACATAGACATTAACAACTATAGGTCACTGTACGGCATTCAACAATGAGCGAAGCCAATACTGCATAGTCAGCTATAAAAGGCTACCAAATGACAAATGTAAAACAATTCAAACAAGAAAACTAACAATACAGTTTCATTGTGCCTTTTTTGAGTTAACATATATGAACAATTATACAACAATAAAATGTCATTAATGTCTCTTTGAAGTCTAATCTCACAGTGGCCCTTACAACACGACCTGACCTACTGATATGACCAATGTTTTCATTTTCAGTTTGTTCCTGTGTATCATGGCCATCATCACTACTGCTGGATGAGTCATATTCATCTGAATTATCGGAGTCATCTAAAATTTCGTCAACTAAAATTTCGTTTGGTTTATTCATTGTCTCTTCTGTAACACGCACTTCATTGCTTATTCTGAATTCAATATCTCCCCTGTTTTGAATGTCCTGATTCCGGTATAAAGAGATTGGTAAAGTGCCAGCTATGTCTTTGGTTGTTTCATCTCTGACGCTTCTTTGTCTAATGGGTCGGTAATTTTCTATCCATGATTTCATTGCAACTACATCCAGTGGCGTAGCTAGGCTATATTCAAGTGTACGCCCAAACCTCAGCGAGTCACTCACAGTTTTAAGGGTCCCAATCGGATCCAGACTAACAGGCATCCACTTTGATTATGGGTACGAGGGGACGAGAAAACGAGTTATGGAGAAAGAGGTATACCATTTATGTCACTAAAAACTCATCAATAGCAACATACTTTAGAGTCTTATTTGTTTAGCTCTTATGTTTAATTTACTAGTATTTATATTGTTTTGATTTGGGATCTTATGGTCATTGGTTTAAGAGAAAATTTCCAAACCAGTGACTTTAATATGTGTATAAAAGGAGCCGCACTCGATAAAAACCTCAGACTGCTAACACAAAGGTTCCTGGTTCGAGTCCCGTTCCGGGATGAAAATTTCAGGGACTGAATTTTCGGCACTCCCTTGACACCACATGCGAGTATGGTCTTAAGGAAACGATGATAATCCGTCGGAAGGGGACGATAAATGGCTGACCCGTGTTAAGAGAGAGCCATATATCTCTTGCACGTAAAAAACACACTTGTAGATTTCGAAAAAGAGCAGGCTAATGCCGCTACAAAGCAGCATTCGCACCCGCAAAGTGGAAAGTGATTAATATAAGTTACAATAACTTGTTTCCCAATCCACTATAACAAAATATGTTTAAACTAAAACCCCATGTTTGTGTAAATATCGTTAATGACATGAAGTAAATAATTTTCATAGAAAAAAATCTTGATCTGGAATATTAATTTCACCCAAGTTTTATGAAAATCTGAAAGTTTTCAAATTGATCATGTAAAACTAATAATCCCAGAACGACTGTTAATTGCTAAAAGTCCGTTGTCAACTGAAAAATGAAAAAAAAATAGTACTTTCAAAATTTTTCTTAATCATAAAAAAACTTCTTCCATAGATTCATAAAATTCAATGAAGGTTTGACAAAGTTATTGATGTGCAACAAACTTTTACCTCTGACTGTATCTGTTTGTTAACTTCAAAAAGAAATTCCTTTTTATCAGTAAAATATGGGAACATTCGAAATATTATTTCATCATTATGATCTGGTACTCTAAGTTTTTTTATCACAAAAAGCTTCTGTCCAACTTTTTGAAAATTTTATGAAGGTTTGGCAAAATATACGATATTTAAAACATCTTGAACCACATACTTAATCTATATGGTGACGACGCCAACGAAACCTATGATCTCTATGTCTCTCTTTCGAGAAATACTGTTGCAGGCTCGATAAAAATGCAAACACATCGAATATCAGCAGATAATGAAATGCTTCAGTTAAACCAAAAGAAAGTAAGTAGAATTCACAGTAGATTCAGACTTTGACAAAAAATGAACAAAAATATAACACGGTACCATTTGATTGAAAAAATAAATGTTGACACTTTTATTCGCAATTAAAAGTCACTGTCTGAAGAAAGATTTAGAAGGCTGATGTGCTTTGAACCAGTTCTTATTAATTTATTTAGATAATTTTTTTTTGTTTTACCAAAAATCAAGTGTACGCCCGGGCGTTTTGACTAAACGTAGCTACGCGCCTGACATCAGTTTTAGATACCTTCTTTATTTCCAAGTCAAATTTAATGTCGAAAACGTCTGATAAAGGCATGTTGCTGTTAGGAACGGGATAGTAGGAGTTTGGGTGTGTGAAATACTTTAGAGACCAAACAGATACTCTTTTAAGAGATTCTTTAATGATAGTGCTGAAATCCCCGGCATATTCCAGCATTGAAAATGTTTGGTGTCGAAGGTGCGATACGGCATGGAGGTTTTCGACAATAGAAGTAAGCAAAGTAGAGGCTATTGTGCGATACTGACCGGAAGACAACACGTGAACATTTCTAGTTAACTCGCTTATTCCGGAGTCGAGTATCTGTATGGATCTACAGGTTTTGTTAGACACGGTTCCTTGTGGGCCATTTGTCACGTTAACATGAAGCTATTGGACGTTTTTCGCATTTTGGACATGCTCTTGTACAAATAATTTTGATAATTTTCTTTAAATTTTAAGAAGGGAAAATTCTGTAAACACTTAATTTTTAGAGTTTTCTTTTATTAATTATTCAATATTCATTATATTTTTAGACCACGCATTTCTCTAATCTTTATTTTTTTGGCCCGTTATTCTCTAATCTTCATTTTTTAAGGGCATTATTCTCTAATCATTTAACCCCATCCAAACCCTCATCCATCGCTACATTTTGTAATCTAACGTTCTTTTTTTTGTTTTTTGTAATGGTGCTTTCTTTCACGTCCGCAATTTCGATGTTAAAAATAGAACACAAATCTTTAAATAGATACATGTATAAATAGTATATGGTTAAAAGATTTATACAGGGCTTAGTATCCTAATAGTATTGATTCGTAAGGTTGTCTCCTCAAAGGAAATTTGTAATATATATATGGGTAAAAATTAACCGAATAAAAAAAATGTACCCTAGCTGAAAGTAGCATTTCAACTATACAATAGAACTGTTCTCCATTCTATTTAACTCATAAAACTTGAAGGTTGAGAACGAGATTATATCGATCACCTCTATATCATAGAACTACTATATATACCGACTGAAAAATATGCACAGTGTCACAGACTTTCAGTACCTAAAGTTAAATGTAAATCCCGTAAGTAGTGAGTACTTCAATAAGACAGTAACCAGACAACAACACAAGGCCAAAAGAAAATTAAAAAGGAAAAGACTTCTTATGATATGCATTTGACGGGGGTGGGGTGGAGGGGTCCTGATCCCGAAATCCCGGACTTAAAAACATGAAATCCCGAGGTCCCGAATTTATAGAAATTTCAATCCCGCCATACCGAAATTCGAAAAAAATAGCCGGATCCATAAAGGATCAATCCCGAAATCCCGTGCTGAAAAACACCCGATCCCGGAGTCCCGTTTAAGGTCCCCCTTCATTTGTGTAGATGGACTAAATAACAAAACACAATATTACCAGTCATGTCTCAGCCTGTGTGCGATTGTGTTTTTCTTGGGGTTTTTTTCGGCTGGGGGGGGGGGGGGGGGGGGGGGGGGGGGTTGTAGACATATCAAACATAAATATGTACATCTGTTGTTATGTCATATGTCTCAACCTCCGTTAATTTGGTTTCCTCGGAAATGTTTTTACACGATGGAAATACACTGTACTACAAAGACTACAAATGTCTTGAGAGAAAGCGATATTCAGAGAGAGAAGAGAGAAGCACAATAATTTATTGTCACACATGATTAGATCTCAAAGGGAGTTGCAGAATAAGAAATACTGGCGAATGTCAAAATTGAACAAAAAAGTGCAAAATTATAAAGAATAACAACGGGAAATAAAATAATTATTTAATATAATAGTGTAGACCATGTACAGACTTTTACAAAATCGTTAATTGAAGATTTTACAGAATAAGCGTTATATCTAAAGATAAAAACATTTAGGTCCGAACTTCATATGGACCCTTAAAAATCATTGGATTATCTCGGTGTTGCTGGTCAGTAATGAATAAAAAATCACTGGTCAATTTAAAGGTTGTTGTAAGTGATGCAATATATTCTTATTTTCCTGTTCCCCTTATGTAACTTCCAGTTTTATTAAAGTTTACATCCATCAAAGCCTTAGTTTAATTTAGTTTCCTGTCATTACTACCCCCCCTTATTTGTCGCATGTTGTGTATCATGTACTGATTCTATATATACTTCGAGCATACATATGTACACTTATGGAACAATAACCATTTAGTAAACCTTTTTAAAACGTTTTTGTAGACTTGTATACAATAATTTTATACAGAATAAAAAAGATATTAACAAAGATGTCAGTTTGTCTGCATGTTTTACTTGTTAACTTGAAGATGTATAAATAACCACACGACACTCTTTCAAGAATTTGTAGAATCATTGATATAATGTTTGTTTTTATATGCGATGTTAAGCAGCAGTATATGGACAGAACACGTTCTGTCGTGATATAGTACCAAAACACAAGCTTTTACATGTTCCGCTGCTAAAAAAAAAACGTTTTTTTTTTTCAAAAGTGGCCAAATCATATATCGGAACGGAGAAAAGTGTAAACAGATGACTTACAAGATAGTCTAAGAGATTTATTAATTGGTTATCCAAAAATGACAAAGTTCAACTATCTCTCATTAGAGCAAATATTAATAAAGATCAAAACCCTGACCAAATGCAAAACAGACAGCAAAGTACATTCTAGGATTCAAACTGTAGATGTTTTGCGGAATAACTATAAACTATAAAGGGGGACGGACGGACGGACGGAAGGACGGGCGGCCAGACAGAATGACGGACGGACAGACGTACATGGGTAGTTGAGGGGCATAAAAAATATAGCTTCATTTACATCTTTTATTGCGTCAACTTGTAGACAGTAACCTTGATGATTTCTATTTTTAAGATTTTACCATTTTTGCGTTCATGTACTTAAAACGTATTTTTGTCTGAATTAGTAATTGATTTAGATATGTATATTGATAATAAACATACATGTATCACATTTTTTACAACGTATAATTTCTTTTTAAAATGTTCAATAAAAGAGGTTCTGATTGGGGTTTCCGGAATACAGAATAATGGGCAAAAATTGCAGAATAAAATGCAAAAAAGAAAAAAAAAGAAAAAGTATATAATGAGGTGCTAAAATATAAAGAATAAAGAATATTGGTATTACTAAATAAAAATTTATGATAATTATCCAGACTCTTATGATAAAAAGAATCTATCAATACGAAACACATAGTCATCGTGCATAATCAACACGAAGAACGTTGGAAATTATTAGCATGATAACTTGACGTTATATAATGAAAATTACGACGTCACGAATTTTGAGGTTTTTTTTTGGTCAAAATGTTGGGTTTGCGTCGCTTCTACAGGGAAAACGAAGTCGGTGACCATATATTTTTTTAATATCATCTAATTCGTAAGACAAAGAGGAAAAAAACATTAATTTAAAAAAAAATTCTATGGAGCGGTTCTCGTGATTTATACCAGAAACCGAAAATTGTAGAAGAAAAATATAGATTTACCCTATATATTCAATGTAATTTAGTACCCTCTCGGACCATTTTAAAAATGATTTTTTCTTGAAAACGAAGTCGGTGACATATACTTTTTTTTACATTTTCTGATGTATATTTTCATTATCTAATTGAGTTCTAAGTTTTAAAAAAATCTATGGACTAGTTTATTTACTGATCCTTGACCTTAACCAAGAAAACTGAACATTGACCAATGAACCATGAAAATGAGGTCAAGGTCAGATGAACCATGCCAGACAGACATGTACAGCTAACAATTATTCAATACAACAAATATAGTTGACCTTTTGCTTATAGTTCAAGAAAAACAGACCAAAACACAAAACTTAACACTGAGCACTGAACCATGAAAATGAGGTCATGGTCAAATAAATCCTGCACGACTGACATATACATCATAAAAGTTTACATTCACCAAATATTGTTGACCTATTTCATATAGTATTAGAAAAAAAGACCATAACTGAAAAACTTAACTTTGACCACTGAACCATGAAAGTGAGGTCAAAGTCAGGTGACACCTGCCAGCTAGACATGTACACCTTACAATCATTCCATACACCAGATTAGTGGACCTATTGCATACAGTATAAGAAAAACAGACCAAAACACAAAACCTATAACCACTGAACCATGAAAATGAGGTCAAGGTCAGATGACACCTGCCAATTGGACATGTTCACCTTACAGTCCTTCCATACACCAAATATACTAGACCTATTGCTTATAGTATCTGAGATATAGACTTGACCACCAAAACTTAATCTTGTTCACCGATCCATGAAATATAAAGCTTTTAAAATGTTAGATAATGCCATGGCTGGATCACTATCCCTATGTTGAGCTATTTGCGACAAAAGTCACAGGCTCGACAAAAGTATCAAATATCATGTATGCTAACAACTGCATCTCAACCATGCATCCACTCTATTTGAATTTTGGTGGATAGTTGTCTCATTAGCAATCATACCACATATCTCCTTATTTTCATATAACTTATACCAACTATTAAGGAACACCTTGTATTGCATTTGCCAACCAGTAACATGAGTAAGTATGATCTAGTATTATATCTTTATTACATGTGAACCATCCGTAATTATCTTTTTTCTATTTTGGTGTGCATGAAATTTATAGGATGGTTTTTTAAATGATTGTGAAATTGCAACAGGATAGGTTTCACAAAATTTAATCAAAGAGCTGAAAGCTCTGAAGAAAAATGACGCCACTGTCTCTAATATTGGGATAGTTTTTATGCAAGTCTTGATTTTCACATACCGTAATTAGTTTAACAATGCAACATGTCTCGTAAGCATATAATTGATATTCGTATATGTGTGTGTGTGAAGTGAAGGTGCCAACTGGCTGGGTATTTTTTTTAAGACAAATGAATAGGTCAAGACTACCTGAATTGTACAAATAAATCCCGTGGAAAGGCTTCTATATTTCTCACTGGTACATAGGCTGAATCCGGGTCCATTCGCGCCCATTCACGTTTGCGCCAACTCATGTTCGCCCCTTTCACTTTCACACCCATTGTCTCAAAATAAAGTGAGACAGCATTTTTTTTTTGTGTTGAATAAATCTTAATCATGTTTTGGATAGCGTATTGTTAAAGATAATAATAATCCTTTCTAAATAAAGTGGTATTTTGTCAACGTTTTATTTAGCGTTGAATAACTCTTAATCATGTTTTGGTTAGTGTATTGCTATACTTTGTTTCATTGACCTCTTTCATAATGAAGTGAGATTCTGACTATTTTTTTTTCTGTGTGTTGAATAAATTTTATCATGTTTTGGTTATAATAGTGGATTGCTATATTTTGGTTCCTATATTTTATTGTTTCGTTGTTTCAGATCAAAGGGCTTAAAAACAATTATCTTTTGTGTTTTTCCTTTAAAATCTTCAATGTTTTACTCATACCAAGCTATAAATACATTCAGTATTTACACCAAAGCAATTTAAAACAACAATCATGATTTTCCAATTATTCAACTTGAATTTGAATTAAAATTGGGCGCGAATGAGTAGAGTGCGAACGGACCTTGGGTGTGAACGTGCGAGGTGCGAAAGTGTATTGGGCGCAAACAGACCTGATACCACATAGTCTGAACCCCCTTCTCCCACAAAATATGAAGTAAATCAAAAACAAATTGTTCAGAGAACAATTGAAGTCTTTCCACTAGAAAAGATCTATTTTTATATTGAAATATGAAAAATCAGTTTAAAATGTTAGTTCCTATGGCTTTATGACGTCCTATTAACCTATGACCTTGACCTCAATTTCAAGGTCACAAACCATGGACCTTGAATCAAAATATCCTAGGTCTTTAATATGTTTGGTTAATGAGTACTACCACTTGACGCGTAATTTTAAATGTAAGATGGACAAAAACTCCCTTTTATTGTATGCGCAGCCTTTCAACCAAAATATACAAGTAAGGACATGTCGCAACTAATAATTTATGAAAAATTATTTGTCAAAATGTCATACAGTATTTGAAAAGAAGTGAAAATAAGCCAAAATCAAAATTTATAATATGACCTTGACCTTTGACATTGACCTCATTTTCATTTTAAGTACCAATGACCTCATGAAGACCCTAGGTCTCTATCAGTTATGGTTTACCAGTTGAAAATGCATATCGCTTGAATCAAATGAAAAAGGGGGAATAACTCTCATATGGAGTCCCCATAGAGCTATGGTTCAAACGAATATTCTTATCCTAAATATGTAACGAGCAATTTGGTAAAATAAAATCTTTTACGGTTACGAAGGAGAGGTGGCCACAAGAAAAACAGTGTTTGGGTAGATAACTCTTACAACGTAATGTATTTTGTTATATATGTTTCATTATAATACTTTATTCTGATTGGCTAACTGCACATCACATGTTATTCCTCAAGCAATTGCATCACTCAATAAAACTTTTCATTCATGATAACACGTGGTCCCACATAAAGTGCACAGATGAATTGAATAAAAAAGTTATAAAATTCGTGTTTTCATGATCCTAGCTAAAAAAAGTAATTATAAGTATTGAATGTTTCTTTTTGTAACCTCATAGGCTTGCAAAAGCGTTGACCGTGTGCACATTTTTAGAATGAAGCGCTTACGCTTACGCGCTTCATACAAAAAGTACTTCGGTCAACGCTTTTACACCTCAATGAATTTACAAAAAAAACAGCATTCAATACTTAAATGCAGTTGTAAATTTTTAAAGCAAAAAGAGTTAATACTAACTTTCACTTTTTTGGATGTTCATGTACATTTTGTATGTATTTATTTTTCTCAACTACATGAATTTTTTGGTGTATTTTTAATGATATATATGAGTAGTCCAAATAATTATTACGTCTGGCAAGGCTTTTTAAAATTTATTCTGGGACACCTTCCTATGACCACAAGGCTATGTTAATTTTTTTCTGGGACGCCTTCTTAGGAGGCCTTCCTACGAACGTCTTAGGAAGGCGTCCCAGAAAAAAATAAAATAGCCTTGTCAGACATCATTATTATTTTGACTAATACATGAGATATTGGATATTTTTATGCATTATTTAACCAGTTGAGTCTTTTACAGGATTGTTTGTTTAATGCTGTTTAAACATTACTGAAAAAAAAAAACCCACCTTAAATTTGCTAATTATTTGGCATGAAAGTTTGATTTATTGAAAGGGACTCATAGTTTTCCATTTAATTTTAATAATTGTCTAATGGTTAAAACAATAGCTTCGTTGTTTACTTTTATACACAACAACATATTCACTTTGGTTTCGTTGTTTACCTAATATTCACTATGTACTTGGTAACAGTTATTAATTAATTGAATAGAAAATATTATAATAAATATTATTGGAAGCCGAATTGACGTCAAATAGGTGCCGATTTGACTAGATGCCAATTTAACCAGGTGCCGACTTGACTTGTACGTTTCAATTCCTCTGCGATCGTTTGCGGTATTTTCTTGAGAAAACCTATTTTCCATCATCAAAGAGAAGAAGAAACTGCTTGAAATGATTCCCGAACGCTTCGTGATTGTTAAAATAAGTTTAATTCACTCAAAAAACAATTTTAAAACTTGCGATGTTTAAACAGGAAGTTTCAAAAGCACGTGTAAAAGAAGAAATTAACCGGTGAGAGTGGAAATCCGTACATAACATATATCACTATAGTACGACTTTTAAAGCAAAACAGTTTCATCCTTTTGTAAAACAGTCTTTAATATACCTATCACATTAATGTTTGAAGGGTCTTAAGCTTATTCAAACCATATAAGTCGGTATGAAACACCAAAACGGAATGATAATAACCGATTACGTTTTGTAGTTTACAAAATTCTGGACTGGTTCCTGTCAAACTACAACACTTTGTTCGACTGTAGTGGAATACAAACAGAAACCAGTTAGTTTGTAAACTGGTTCCTGGCTGATTACTACACAATGCTCATGCATAATGAAAAAAACACAAGCACATTCCAGTTTGTATTGAAATTAGTAAATACGAAACCAAGCGCGGTAGGCAGAGAAATCAGGTCGGCAGTTATGGAACAATGACTGCGTCATTTTCCAAAAACTTGCCTTTTAAATTTTGATGGAATTTTTGTATGCAGGATTTCCTGAAATCTCATAAATATACTAGAACACACCTGCTACAACCTGAGTTTGTGACTGAATTTAAGAACTACATCATTTCCAAAGTCTGGATTTCTAGTATTCTTATTGTCATCTGATTAGATTATGCTGAATCAAAATCTTCCTCCTTCACACCATAACCCAAAGAGTGCTGTGAGATACAAAAAATACACATGTACATACTACATACATGGTGGCTTGGCTGTATTCTGCCCTTTGGACTTTTGGTGTTACTAGTAGAGCAGCTTACAGGTAACTTCCAGAGCAAATCAGGTCACTCATTTGTATATATATTTTAAAGAGTTTGAGATACTTCTTAGTTTTTGTGTTGTACACAAATGTATTTGTACTTTTATATTTTTCAGTAATTTGGTTGGTTTTATAGACATTAATTACTTTATTAATTACTTTTATAAATTGTTATTTGGATGGAGAGTTGTCTCATTGGCACTCACACCACATCTTCCTATGTCTAATTAATGTCTATTCGTGTCACCATTTTTTCTTCAATCTTTCATATTTGATGATTCTAGTGAAGTGTATCTTCTTTTTTTTTTCTAAAAGTTATCATGGTTATATATGGCAAAAAACAAAACCTCATTTTCTTTTATGAAAAAAGATCTTTATAAATAACAAAGAAATCTATGTACATTTGTACAATATGTTCACGATTTTGCTAACAAAAGGTTCATGCATACACTCATCTATTCACTCCAGGATTTACAAAGGCTTCCAAATCACATGCTGCATTTATATTGTGTCTGAAAATATAAAAGCATAGTTATTTATTAAAACAGATATCTCATTTAAGATTTACCAGATTACATAGTTTGCAATTTAACAAACATATTTGACTCTGCAACATTTTTATGTGCCTGCATTTCAGTGGTTGTCGATTTTTTAGGTCTATCATATTTGGTTTATATTATATTATGAATTCGGCTATTAGTTTTCTCAATTAAATTGTTTCATCTTTTATATGTCAGACCTTTTAGAGCTGATTATACACTATTTTTTTTTCTCATTATTGAAGGCCACACTGTTGCCTATAATTGCTTACATCCACTTTATTTTAACTTTGATGGATACTGTGGATTCGTTATTATTCGTTGGATACCAATTTTCATGGGATGTGGGTACAGCTGAACCAAGATTTCAAATGTTCAAAGAATTGCAAATTTTCTAAGACTATGTATGTAGAAAATTAGCAGAACCATGAATTCAAGTATCATTGTGAAAGTGCAAGCTTTCTGAATCACGAAAATTGATACCACAAAAATTAATGAATTTAAAGTCTTTGTCTCCTGGCAATCTACCACATCTCCAAAATATTTAATGTAATTTTTAAGTTTTGTAACTATGGAATATAGCCATCTCCAAAAATGTATATTTTCATACTGGAATGTAAACATAATATACATTTACAATGAATTAAAAAAGATAAAAATTCATCAATAATGTAGTCAATAGTTTCAATAAAAGTTATCATAAAATAATTGCCACTAAACCTTAAGCAAACAACTATCAATTAAAAAATAACATATAATGTGGCTTCATTATTGTTCATTGGATCAGCGTTTTACGTTTCCGCATTAAAATTCCTACGTTCTGCATTTTATAGTACTCTTTTCCGCATTGTTTTTACATTGATTTTGTTAAGGGTTATTTACATTTTCGCAACCATCAACTTAAAATGATAATAAATAGCTGCGCCATGAGCGCATGATACGCCCGAAGTCTTGTGTGGAAGTTTTATGCAATAATCATAAATAGTTTCTGAGAAAGTTTTAGGCAATAACCATATATTGTTTTTTGAGATACAGCAGAACATGTAAACCCCCCCCCCCCCACCCCTCTTCTTTTTTTTTTTTTTTACAAAAAACTAAATATCACTAATATAAAATTTGGAATCAAAACCAAAAAATATACAGATCTTAACATTAATATAACAAAGAAGTGTGTAAAGTTTTAAGCATTAATCTTAACTTGTTTTTGAGATATGGTGCAACATGTAAAAAAAAATCCTCCCCCTTTTTTACAAAATACTCAATAACTCAAAAAAAATAAATTTGAATCATCACAAAAAAGTATACAGAACTTTAGATTTATATAGCAAAGAAGTTTTTAAAGTTTTAAGCAATAATCATAAATCGTTTTTGAGATACAGTGTGACATGTAAAAACCCTATCCCCCTTTTTTACAAAATACTAAATATGAATTACTCAAAAAAGAAATTTTGAATCATCACCAAAAAGTATACAGATCTTGAGATTAATATAATAAAGAAGTGTGTATAGTTTTCAGCAATAATCAAAAATCGTTTTTGAGATACGGTGCGACATGTGAAAACCAGATGCTCCACAGGATGCAGCTTTATACGACTGCAGAGGTCGAACCCTGGACAGTTTGGGCAAGTATGGACACAACATTCAAGCTTGATACAGCTATGAATTTGGATTGTGATTAAATAGTTGACACAGCATAGGTTTCTGATACAGAATGAATATGGTCTAATGAACCTAAAAAAATTTTTTTGCTTTTGAGCAATTCACTTTGCTGTTGAATATTAATCCCCTTAAAAAGAGTTTGCAACAATAACTTCTTGTTTTAATACATCATAAAATATAAAATGACATAGTCATAGTTAAAATTAATATTAATTAATAATAACTTCTAACATGTCTAAATATAAATTTACAGCTTATCATCGCAAGACAATCATCATTTCCTAATACATAATTTTCAAGCAGATTAAGGGAGGTAATGAAATATATCTATAACACTATTCTTTAAATGGAATTGGCTTACCTCCCTTACACTACTTTTAAATTGTCTAAATTATCCTAACCAACAAAACCCTTGTTTTCCCCCTTTTTTGCCCCTAAACTGCTAAATGATTTGAGCCACAACCTTTCATAACCATCCCTTTGTAGTATGGAAACTTGTGGTATAATTTCAGAGAGATTTATACACTTAACCACAAGTTATTGACTGAAAACTACAACCAGATGCTCTGCAGGGCGCAGCTTTATACGACCCCAGAGGTTGAACCCTGAACGTTTGGAAGCAAGTATGGACACAACATTCAAGCTGGATACAGCTCTGAATTTGGATTGTGATTAAATAGTTGACACAGCATAGGTTTCTGACACAGAATGAATGTGGTCTAATGAACTTAAATTTTTGTTTTTGCTTTTGAGCAATTCACTATGCTGTTGAATATTAATCCTGTCAACAACAAAAAATTTGAAATCTGAAATGAGAAAAATTTACCTCCCCCTTCCCCTTATTCCAAAAATGATCTCAATTCAAATTTCTAATGGAGTTTGCAACAATAACTACTCATTTAAATACATCATAAAGTATTAAAATATAAAATGTCATACAGTCATGATAAAAATTAATACTAATTAATAGTAACTTCTAAAAAAATAAATGGGAATGATGCCCCTGCTAGCATATAACATTCTAAAGGGACATAATTCAAGAACTGTAAAATTGAACTTAAACTGAGTTTAGAGGTAATAAGCATTACATTTTGTATATACGCATTTCATTAAATTTAGTTGAGACAAACTTACGTTAAGAGAACAGAAACGAATAAATTCTTCAATTTTTCAACTTGTAAAGGGGCATAACCCTAAAATGGTAATCAAAGTGCTTGTAATCTCTGAATGGTAAAGATTGCTTTAATTTTTCAGTTGGTAGTAAAAGTGAATATTGTATTGTATATTGTATATAGCATTGATTTAAGTTGATTCAACTATTATTCTGGACAAAGAAAGATAACTCCAATTTTCAAAGGAAATTTCATAAAGCATTGGTTTTAGGTGATTCAACAACCATTCTGGACAAAGAAAGATAACTCCAATTTATTGTCTTGAAATTACAAAAATGCTTGTTTTAGGCCCCTTTTTGGCCCTTTATTCCTAGACTATTTGTCCCATAACCCTTAAAATATATTCCATTCTTCTACTTATGGAATTAAGCATTGTGGTACAATTTCAGAACAATTGAAATACTTATACACAACTTATTGTCTTGCAATAGATAAATGCTTGTTTTTGGCCCCTTATTCCTAAACCTAAATCAATCCCAAACTTCCTTTTGTGGTTATAAACATTGTGATAAAATTTTATTGATTTCTATTTACTTATACTAAAGTTATTATACCGAAACCATCCGTCCTCAGACGATGACGACGATGTGATACCAATATACGACTGCAAATTTTTTTGCGGTCATATAAAAATGCTTATTTTGGCCCCTTTTTGGGCCCCAAATTCCTAAACCTTTGAGACCAATTCCAAAACGGTTTGGACCATCATCCCCAAAATCAATCCCAACCTTCCTTTCGAGGTATTGAACCTCCTTATTAAATTTTTAAGTGATCCATTTTCTTAAATTAACTTATTGTCCGGACACCAAATGTGTCTTCGGACGACGCAGACGCTGACACAGACGACGACGACATCATACCATTATACAAACGCAAATTTTTTTTGCGGTTGTATAAAAACACACCCTGTTTTAGTTACAAAGTGCCGAAACTCAAAAAGTTTTAATCTTATTTTCAATTAAAAGTATACAGATCATTTGAACATCATAATAAACAACTATATATTAAGTTTCATGAAATTTTGATAAGTCGTTCTCAAGTTACGGTGCGACATGTTTACGCCGGACAGCCAGACGATAGCCAGATGGACAGACTGACGGACGGACACCGGACATTTGTTTACCATAATACATTGTACGTCCTGTCAAATTTTTGACGGGCGTATAAAAATCAAACATGGTCATATATCAATTAAAAGTCAATACTAAACATTAAAAGATTATATACAGGCCATACATGGTCATATATCAATTAAAAGTCAATGTTCAGCACTAAAAGTTTATATATATATTCAGATAAAACAGTAAACGTCAGTATACATTTTTGTACTATTATACAGTACACAAAGCACAGTATAAAATTGAGAATGGAAATGGGGAATGTGCCAAAGAGACAACAACCCGACCATAGAAAAAAACCAACAGCAGAAGGTCACCAACAGGTCTTCAATGTAGCGAGAAATTCCCACAGCCGGAGGCATCCTTCAGCTGGCCCCTAAACAAATATATACTAGTTCAGTGATAATGAACGCCATACTAAATTCCAAATTGTACACAAGAAACTAAAATTAAAATAATACAAGACTAACAAAGGCCAGAGGCTCCTGACTTGGGACAGGCGCAAAAATGCGGCGGGGTTAAACATGTTTGTGAGATCTCAACCCTCCCCCTATACCTCTAGCGAATGTAGAAAAGTAAACGCATAACAATACGCAAATTAAAATTCAGTTCAAGAGAAGTCCGAGTCTGATGTCAGAAGATGTAACCAAAGAAAAAAAAACAAAATGACAATAATACATAAATAACAACAGACTACTAGCAGTTAACTGACATGCCAGCTCAAAACTTCAATTAAACTGACTGAAAGATTATGATTTCATCATATGAACATCAGGCACAATCCTTCCCGTAGCGGTTTAGTATCATACCATCATAACATATATGAGAAGAACATAACCCGTGTCATGCCAACAACTGGTTTTTGAATAAATGTGTTTAGTTCCGATGCAAAGACCCTATTAGTGAATCAATATTAACGCCAAAATATGCAATCTTTAATGACCTGACAACAGTATCGTAACTATATCCCTTCTTAATAAGTCTATTCAAAGGTTTTGTTAGTTTTTGAGGTGAATACGGACACCTTTGTACTTTATAAAGAATATTTCCATAAAAAATTGGATGTGAAATACCTGAGCGTATAAGAAGTCTGCATGTTGAGCTATATTTAGGAATGATGTCCATATACCGATGATAAAATTTAGTAAATGTTTTTACTAGTTTGTGATATCGAAAACCCTGGTGTAATAATTTTTCAGTAATACATAAATTTCTCTCGTTAAAATCTAAAACATTGTTACATACACGAGCGAATCGTACAAGTTGAGATATATAAACACCGTAAGATGGTGACAAGGGAATGTCACCATCTAAAACTGGATAATTAATGATAGGAAATGAAAATTCATCTCTTTTATCATAAATTTTAGTATTCAGCTTTCCATTAGTGATATAGATATCAAGATCGAGGAAAGGACAGTGGTCATTGTTAGTATTAGCTTTATTTAAAGTAAGTTCAACAGGAAAAATTTCTTTAATATACATACTGAAATCGTCATTATTGAGAGCCAAAATATCATCCAAATATCTAAAAGTATTATTAAATTTGTTTATCAGAACTGATGTAGTTTTGATGGGTCTTTGCTTATTTTTGTCATAAATTGTAACTCATAGCAATACAAAAACAGGTCCGCAATAAGTGGTGCACAGTTAGTCCCCATTGGAATTCCGATAATCTGACGATATACGGAATCCCCAAAGCGAACAAAAATGTTATCTAGTAAAAATTCAAGGGCATAAATAGTATCAAAGCATGTCCAATTGACATAGTTTTTTTGTTTATTGCTACTAAAAAATGACCTAAAAGAGTTTGAACATATATATTCACATTCTGACTTTTTAAATGCCCATTTAATTAGGTGTGTGAATTTTTTCTTAATGAGAATGTGTGGCAATGTGGTATACAGGGTATAAAAATCAAAACTTTGAACCGACTCAAAATCACCAATATAAGTATGCAATTTATCAAGTACTTTCAACGAGTTCTTGACACTCCAAAAGTAATTAATTCCACTATTATTGAAGGCCTTATTTGAACAATTTATTATCAGGTTTTTAATTGTACCAAGTGTGCTGGTAAAAAGAATAGACAATTTAGTAGTGGAACAATGGCTTAAAGACGAAATAAATCTATATTTGTAAGGTGTTTTGTGTAGCTTCGGAAGCCAGTACATAGTTGGAACTTTCATTGTATTTGGCTCTACCTCAATGTAAAATTTACGTTAAACAATAATAATATTATTAGCAGCTTTATCGGCCGGGACAAAAACAATTTCTTGGCTAGTTCTTTTAGTTTATGTTTGATACGAGAAATAGGTTTTTTGTGGTTATTGTTAATAGTAAAATGTTCTTTAAAATGTTGAATATGTATATCAACTATCTTCATTACTGAATTAAAAAAAGAGTCCAAAGATTTTTTGTCAGCTTTTTCCCGTTTTATCCATTTCATACAGTAAGTATGGAGTGAGTCGTGGATGATATTACGACACTCATTCCAATTAATAATTGACGGGAGACAATATTAAGGTCCTTTACTGAGGAATGATTTTAACTCTATACATATTTGTCAAAACGGAAAACTTGTAACCAACTAACTTTATGAAGTCTAACCTCATAATCTCTTCTCTACCATACTTGACAAACTGTTCGGAAACGAATTCAATTTGTTAGAGGTAATTTTTACGAACTGGTGCTATTGCTGATAAAGACCGAAAATAAAGTCTAATATATCATTATAACCAATTTGTAACAGGTGAAATCATATATATAGATACAGGTAAAAATGCGGAAAGGTGGTATCTATTTATTTCGGAAATGTAATGGATGAAAATGCGGAAACGTGAAATTGGATTTTTGCTAAAAATGCGGAAACATAATACGCCCCATTGGATACCAATTTTCGTGGATTTCAATAGCACAGGTGAACCCCAAATTCAAATGTTCAATGTATAACAAATGTTCTATAGATATATAGTAGACAAAGATTGTCAGAGCCATGAAATCAAAAATCCATGAAAAAAGTATGTTTTCCTGGATCCACGAAAATTGATACCCATAAACTTGATGAAAGAATCAATCAACTGTAATCAAAATATTTTTTTTTTCGTATTTCTTTATGCTTGGTTATTCTTTACTTTAATCTGTGTTTCTGTCGTTCTGCAAAGTATGCTTTAAGTTGTCACTGAGAAGTATCAATGTATTTTTTCCCCTAAGCATGATATATATACACTATCATATTTTCAATGAACTTCAGAAGACTTAGTGTGAGAACAATGTATGCAATAAGACACACACATGTAAATGTGCAAAAGTTGTATATATTCTATAATAAAACTTACAGAATAAAATGTCTGTCATATTTTAAATCCCAGTTTTCTCATACATTCCTTGTGAGCTTCTATTAAAGATTTACAGTTTTCTTCTCCTTTTTCGATGACGCTGAAAACAAAAACAAAATTTAAAGATACCTTCACATATTCAACTACAACACACAAACCAACAAGACAATTAATATTATACAGGCTATACACCATATCCCTGAAAATTGATAAACAAATTACAAAATGTACAACATGGCGATGATATAACTTTTTCTAGTTTTTGCTCTATTAGTGATTTTTTTTGTGTAAAACAGTGCATACAAATTTATTGTAAATTTGTATTTGAGGAGCATATAATTTCTTGCAGCTTACTATTATATCTGATTGAAAAAATGTATGATAATTGGAAATTTCAAAATCTAATGCATCCTTTTTGCCTACTATCTTGAAAACAATTATGTCTTATTGTAACGGTTTATTTCTTCCTCTGTGATATTTTATCCTGAGGATAATTTGTCCCATTAATTTTTTTCCAGGCATGGTATTTCACAAGTTGATTTTTTCCAGAGGAGTGAAAATCTATCTGTGTTATGCGGATAGTATGTATTGGTATATATTTGCCTTACTATATTTCACAGAACCGTGTGAAATAGAGTCCCATTAACTACTATGTAAGTTACTCACAATCAATATATACCTGACTATAATTATAAAATGTTTCACAAAGGTAGACCAGTCACCAAATTTGCATAATTTATCAAAGGGAGGTAATTATGAGCAATTTATATTTTATAGATATTAATATAATATATTCTGAATCTATTTTATAGTGAAATTTTTCCTTGAATCTTATTTTTTATATATTCATGTATATAAAAAGATGACTTACAACTTGATTTAATAAGACAGATTACATTTCACAGGTAAAAACTATCCAGCTGTTAAGCATGTTTTGTTCCAATATATTGTTATGCTATGATTTATCTGATTTCCATATAATCAACAACTACATCTCTGTCCCCAGACAAAACTATTTATATAGTTAAATATCATCATAATCAAATTCTTCTTTTACTGTTAACAGTAGTAATGCAACTATATTTGAATTTCTACCTTACTTTTAAATTTATATTTGTACTGAGATCTGAAAACAACTCACTTTTACATGTATTTCACTAACCTTATTTAATCATGATATTATTTTCACAATTACATCTTTGAAACTACTTCTGGTTTTCTTCTCTATGTTTCATGATAATATTCTTATTATAAGGATGATATTGACTTGAATATTTCAGGAAATTTTTTCAAGGATAATTTGTAAAATTATTTCCCATTATATAATACATTTTTTTTTAACACTTTCGCTTTATTTCAAATACACTATTATGATTTCATAGTATTTTTAAAGGATAAGTTTTTTTCTAATAACTATTCAATAAGTAAACTACCCAGATAGAATTTCACGGCAAAGAAAAAAATATCCCCGGGAAATATTTTCCTCCAGATAAAAAAATAACAACAACTACTGTGACATTTTTTCCTCCGGATCAAATTTCACCCGGATATAATTTTGCTTTACATTATAACATTAATTTAATACTAAAATAGACACATTAAATATAACCAGATGCTCCACAGGGCGCAGCTTTATACGACCACAGATGTTGAACTCTGAACAGTTGGGGCAAGTATGGACACAACATTCAAGCTTGACACAGCTCTGAATTTGGATTGTGATTAAATAGTTGACACAGCAAAGGTTTCTGACACAGAATGAATGTGGTATAATGAACTTAAACACATTTTTTTTTGCTGTTGAGCAATACACTATGCTGTTGAATATAAATCCCCTCCAAAAAAAATATTTGAAGAAAAATTCTTTTTTATTTCTGAAATCTGAAATGAGAAAATTTTTACCCCCATCCCTCCCCCTTTTTTTTCACCTCACCCAATCCCTTATTCCATAAATAATCTCAATTCAAATTTCTAATTAAGTTGGCAACAATAACTCCTCATTTAAATACATCATAAAGTATTAAAATATAAAATATCTTACAGTCATGGTTAAAATTAATATTAATTATCTGTTACTAACTTCTAAAAATAAATTTACAGCTAAACATCTCAAGACAATTATCACTTCCTTTAACATAATTTTCAAGCAGTGTAAGGGAGGTAATCAAGTAATCAAACATGTATATAACAGAAAACTTTAAATTTTAATTGGAATTGGATTACCTCCCTTACACTGCTTTTAAATTGTCTAAATTGTCCTTTAACCAGGAAAATTCCTTTTTTTCCCCTTTTTTGCCCCTAATTGCTTAATGATTTGATCCATTACCCCTAAAACCATCCCTTTGGAAACGTGTGGTATAATTTCAGAGAGATTTATATACTTTAACACAAGTTATTGCCGAAAACTACAAAATGCTTATGTGGGCCCTTTTTTGGCCCCTTACTTATTGAAACCCCCCTTGGAGTAAGAACCCCAAAACTCAATTCCAGCCTTTCTTTTGTAGTAAGAAACCGTGTAGTATATAATTTCAGAGAGATCCATACACTTAAACACAAGTTATTATCTGTTAACTAAAAAATGTTTCTTTTTGGCCCTTTTTTGGCCCCTTATTCCTAATTGTTCAGGGATATCAACCCCAATCTGACACCAAGCCTTCCCTTCATTAGATGGAACCTTGTGGTACAATGTCAGAGAGATCCATACAGTTAAACATAAGTTATTGTCCAGAAACTTAAAAAATGCTTGTTTTTGGCCCTTTTTTGGCCCTTAATTCCTATGTTTGCCCCATAACGCTTAAATAAATCCCAACTTTCTAGATAATGGTATGAACATTGTGGTACAATTTCAGAGTAATTGAAATACTTATATGCAACTTACTGTCCTGAAAGATAAATGTATGTTTTGGGCCCCTTTGGGCCCATAATTTCTAAACCGTTGGGACCATAACCCCCAAAATCAATTCTAACCTTCCTTTTGTGGTTATAAACATTGTATTAAAATTTTATCGATTTCTATTTACTTATATTAAAGTAATTATCTGGAAACCATTCGTCTTCGGACGACGCTGATGAAGACAACGACAGCGATGATGACGTGATACCAATATACAATCGCAAATTTTTTGGCGGTCATATAAAAATTAATCACAAAGACAAGATCTACAAATAAGTGAAACACAGTTTAATTTTATTTATATGATATTCTGTTCAAAGGGAAATAACTCAAACTGAATAAATAGTTCTCTAAAATTAGATATGATGTGATTTAACTCTATTTTCAAAATATAATCAATAATACAATATTAACAACCAGTGATAACTGAATTCTCTAAAATTAGATATGATTAAACACTGAATATTGTTAGAATCAGCATACCAAAGAGCCCCAATTCAAGAATTCTTTTTTTTTATGAAATTAAATAAGTTTAATGTTGGACCCTTTGCACCTCAATTTGGTATTATCTTATTAATAATGAAAATAGAGAAGGGTTTAGATTCAGCTTTTCAAAGAACCCTATATACACCTGTATAGTCAATTTATATTAAAATCAAACACAGTTTAATTTGGGACCCAAATTTGAACCAGAGAGGTATATATGTTACATGGAATTTGTAAAATCAGGGATTTTGTAAAATCACTGGACTAATCAGTGATTGTGTAAAATCACTAACAGTTTCAGTCGTTTTGTAAAATCCCTGAAATTGTTAGGGATTTTACAAAATCACTGAAAATAGAGCTAGGGATTTTGTAAAATCCCTGATTACAATAAAGTATAACATGCTATTAGAAATATGTTTTTCTTAATATTAAGATAGACCAAATGAATGATCACTAATGATTTAGAAATATATTTGTTTAATAAGCACTATGAGCTAGAACTTGAATATAATGATAATGACTAAAAGGCATTTAAATGGGTATTTAGACCACTCTGAATTTGCTTATTTTTGCAAGACAAGTTTGGGTGACATCCCTACCACTATTTGACTACAAGCTATTGATTTGTGAATTTTCTTAACTAGGCTGTACATTTCTTCAAGACATACATAATATTTTTAAAACATCTTCATCTGATGAATATCGTTTTTAACAATTTTTTAAAATCTTCACATTGAAGAAAACTTCATACCTTCATTTATCAACAAAATATTTACTTTATTTGGATTAAAAGAGTTGAGAAATTTTAGAAACTTATTCAAAGTTATACCACTTTGTGATAGAATACATGGGTCTGATAAATGACCAAAGTAGGTAAAAATTTGTTTATTTTTGCTTGGTTAGATTAACCTATTCATTAACATGCAAGTACAAAACAAAGTATTATTACCAATATTTTCTGTTGTCTTTTTTCATTATTTTTTTGTGAATATAAATGTTATTTTGTAGGCAGCAAATTAATAATACAACACTTCTTTGCTTTTTATATATCAATTTTCATTCAGCAATAAGATGCTCTTGATCTCATATGCATGTAATATTTGCCACTGGATCTCATACCCTAACCCACTCAATTTCTTATACCTTACATATGTGTTTTTCTTCTCTATCAACAGCAATCAACCTAATGTTCAGTTTTTATATTTGATTTAAAACCAGATGCTCCGCAGGGCGTAGCTTTATACGACCGCAGAGGTTGAACCCTGAACGGTTGGGGCAAGTATGGACACAACATTCAAGCTGGATTCAGCTCTAAATTTGGATTGTGATTAAATAGTTGACACAGCATAGGTTTCTGACACAGAATGAATGTGTTCTAATGAACTTAAAATTTTTGTTTTCTCTTAGAGCAATTCACTATGCTGTTGAATATTAATCCTCTCAAAACAAGAATGTGTCCTCAGTACACGAATGCCCCACTCGCACTATCATTTTCCATGTTCAGTGGGCCGTGAAATTGGGGTGAAAACTCTAATTTGGCATTAAAATTAGAAAGATCATATCATAGGGGACATGTGTACTAAGTTTGAAGTCGATTGGACTTAAACTTCATCAAAAACTACCTTGACCAAAAACTTTAACCTGAAGCGGGACAGACGGACGGACGAACGGACGGACGCACAGACCAGAAAACATAATGCCCCTCTACTATCGTAGGTGGGGCATAAAAATGTTTGAAGAAATTTTCTTTTTTATTTATGAAATTTCAAATGAGAAAAATTGAACCCAATTTTTTTAATCACATCCCCCTTTCCCTTATTCCAAAACTAATCTCAATTAAAATTTCTAATGGAGTTTGCAACAATAACTACTCATTTAAATACATCATAAAATATTAAGATGTAAAAAAAACTGCTTGTTATCACTGAATGTTATTTATTATAATTTATCAGTTGGTAGTAAAAAGTGAATATACATTGTATATTGTATATAACAAAGATTTAAGTTGATTCTGGACAAAGAAAGATAACTCCAATTAAAAAAAATCTTGCTATTGCACAATATTTTGCAATTATATATTTCTTGCTTACTATTCTGGACAAAGAAAGATAACTCTAATTAAAAAAATTTGCTATTTCACAATATTGTGCAATTAGATATTTCTTGCCATTGCGCAATACTGTGCAATTGAAAAGACTTGCTATTGCACAACACTTAATATAATAATTTTAGATCCTGATTTGGACCAACTTGAAAACTGGGCCCATAATAAAAAATCTAAGTACATTTTTGGATTCAGCATATCAAAGAACCCCAAGATTTCAATTTTTGTTGAAATCAGACTAAGTTTAATTTTGGACCCTTTGGACTTTAGTGTAGACCAATTTGAAAACAGGACCAAAAATGAAGAATCTACATACACAGTTAGATTTGGTATATCAAAGAACCCCATTTATTCAATTTTTGATGAAATCGAACAAATATTAATTTTGGACCCCGATTTGGACCAACTTGAAAACTGGGCCAATAATCAAGAATCTAAGTACATTTTTAGATTCAGCATATCAAAGAACCTAACTGATTCATTTTTTGTCAAAATCAAACTAAGTTTAATTTTGGACCCTTTGGACCTTAATGTAGACCAATTTGAAAACGGGACCAAAAGTTAAGAATCTACATACACAGTCATGACAGTTAGATTCGGCATATCAAAGAACCCCAATTATTCAATTTTGATGAAATCAAACAAAGTTTAATTTTGGACCCTTTGGGCCCCTTATTCTGTTGGGACCAAAACTCCCAAAATCAATACCAACCTTCCTTTTATGGTCATAAACCTTGTGTTTAAATTTCATAGATTTCTATTTACTTATACTAACGTTATGGTGCGAAAACCAAGAAAAATGCTTATTTGGGTCCCTTTTTGGCCCCTAATTCCTAAACTGTTCGGACCTAAACTCCCAAAATCAATACCAACCTTCCTTTTGTAGTCATTAACATTGTGTTTAAATTTCATTGATTTCTATTTACTTAAACTAAAGTTATGGTGCGAAAACCAAGAATAATGCTTATTTGGGCCCTTTTTTGGCCCCTAATTCCTAAACTGTTGAAACCTAAACCCCCAAAATCAATCCCAACCGTTCTTTTGTGGTCATAAACCTTGTGTCAAAATTTCATAGATTTCTATTAACTTAAACTAAAGTTATAGTGCGAAAACCAAGAAAATGCTTATTTGGGCCCTTTTTGGCCCCTAATTCCAAAAATGTTAGGACCAAAACTCCCAAAATCAATACCAACCTTCCTTTTGTGGTCATAAACCTTGTGTTAAAATTTCATAGATTTCCATTCACTTTTACTTAAGTTAGAGTGCGAAAACTAAAAGTATTCGGACGCCGGACGACGACGACGACGCCAACGTGATAGCAATATACGACGAAAATTTTTTCAAATTTTGCGGTCGTATAAAAAATGATATAATTGGTTTTATTTTCTACAGTAATTATACAGAAAAACTATAATAAACAGTAACTTTCTTTCAAACATGGTAGTGATAAGAGCTTGTTTTGTCTTCTTTCTGTGGCTCATTGAAAAAATATTCCAAAATGTTTATCATATTTTCCCTGGTTCCATATGTTGCACTTTAATTTTAACTCAACTATTTGAGGTATCTTTTGTGTGTATGTTTGCTCTTGATTTCAAGACATTTGTACTGAGCCATTGTTCTACAGTATGTCAGTTGTTTTGTGCATGAAAACCACTCACTTAATATTAAAATAAAGACTAGATTAACCTCAAACTTATTGAGTGTTACTGTTGTAGTCTTTTTTCACAGAAATTCTTAATAAAAATGAATGAATGTATTTTACAAATTCCCTGAATTTAATCAGTGAATCTGTAAAAAAGATCTTAATTATTTCAGGGATTTTGTAAAATCACTAGTCAAAATCAGGGATTTTATAAAATCACTAGTCAAAATCAGGGATTTTATAAAATCACTAGTCAAAATCAGGGATTTTATAAAATCACTAGTCAAAATCAGGGATTTTATAAAATCACTAATCAGTTCAGTGATTTTACAAATTCCCTGAAATTTCAGTGATTTTACAAAATCACTGATTTCACAAATTCCCTGTATGTCTCTGTTTTTTAACTAACTTAAAAACGGTAAACGGAAAAAAAGTCACTGGAAAAAAAGTCACAAAATGCCTAGGAAAAAAGTCCCAGGAAAAAAAGTCACAAGAAAAAAAGTCATAGGAAAAAAAGTCACAATATATATTTAAGTATAATTATTTATCAAAAGTATGTTGGAATGCACATTAACAATTCACTACTTGCATGTATGCAATAGATAACTAGACTTTTTGAATGCATAGAAAAAAGTCATTATATACTTGTATTGGATTAATTATCTTAAGTGTTAAATTTTATTTCATGTTATCTGACATACTATATATCAACTAATAATAGTTTCTTTTTATTCAAAACTGACTTTTTAATAAACAGGGAAAGCTTAATGTTTCCTTTTATTTAATAATGAACACACATTGTTCTCATTTGCATGGCTTCCTACCAATACAGGTAGTGAAAGGTCTTTAAAAAGGGAAATGTGCCACAAGAAGCCACTAAACGATATCAACAGTCCCTATCAATAATTGTTGTAAATACCTAATTATTACTAATGGCATTTGAGTTGTTTACTACTCAATTTAAGGTTTCTCATCTTAAAAAATCAAAATAACATGTTGTCAAATATATAAAATACATATTTAATAATTGTGACTTTTTTCTTATTTTGACTCAAATAAAAGGAAAACAATGTGACTGCTTCATACAAAATACATTTTGTGACTTTTTTCCTGTGACTTTTTTTCCATGACTTTTTTTTCATGACTTTTTTAAAGTTCCTGTGACTTTTTTCCCTACATTCTTAAAAACTAGGCCCAAAATCAATAATCTAATTATTGTTATTAATCATGTTAATAGACAATATAAGCTTAAATTTTAAAGGAGTTCGTTTCACTTAAAGAAATATATATGGCATTCAGAAAATCAGTTTTACAGAATAACAAACAAACCTACCGCAAAATTCATCAAACAATTTACAAAAGAAAAGAAAATTAAATCAAAATTTTATTTATCATTATTACAATGTCTTTTAAAAATATGTAAAACTTGAATGTAATTGCCTTCAACATGTGTAATAATGAACAGTAATTTTCTAACTATCTATTTACAGTCCTATATAGCTTTAACTGAACATATTTAATCATCAACACTTTATTAAATAGGAAACAGAAAATTTCATTGAAAAAATTGCATCATATTACAGTTATATATTATTTCATTTGCATATTTCTTTATTATCATGATATATCATTATAATACATATGAAAGAAAATAACAAATATAGAGTATAAAAATATATATCCTTGATCTGACAAAAAAAATGTTACATAAATATAATTTTTATCCTCATCATCATGACATGTATGAATGAAAACTCTTTGACTTACCATTCATCACGAGCTTTTTTCGTTTCTGGACAAGCACAACAGGGTTTTAATTTTTGCTCTGTCTTTTTCTCTTCTTCTTTCGGC
This sequence comes from Mytilus edulis, assembly GCA_019925275.1. Lineage (NCBI taxonomy): Eukaryota > Metazoa > Mollusca > Bivalvia > Mytilida > Mytilidae > Mytilus > Mytilus edulis. Next base: position 46,279,603 of record CM034357.1, on the reverse strand, counting down.
ATAATTGATTTGAAATTGTTAAAATTAAATCAAGGTTATAATATCTGAACAAACCAACGTGTTTTGCAAGAACCGGATGTTTACTAGCAGTTCCTCTAATCCCCAGATAAGAGTTAAGATACAACAACGGTCCATAATCGATATGACTGGAAAAAATTCTTTAAAATTCACATAAAACAATGTTTTGAATATCAATGTATTCTAAAAACAGGTCTCAGTGTAAGATCATAAAAAAAATACAAAACTGAAAACAGTCATCACACATATATTCACATCGGTACCTGCGCTCCGACCAGAATCCGTCAATATGTGTGAAACAAGTGCATCCTAAAGATAAAATATGGCAGCTGCTGAAAGTGAAAAAGATCAGGTGGTGTGTTTTATTCAATTTAACTATTAATATAGTACAATTGATACTTTTTATTCACATTTTATACTAGGCACTGGCTACGGTTACATGGAAATGTAACAATAAAAAAAATATTATTGTTACATCGGAGAATAATTGCCGGAATGCAAAGTTGGGTAAGGAACCGATTAATTACGAATGTAACAATAATTATTGAGGCTACGGTTACATTGGGAATGTGTTATTGTTACATGAAAAACAGCAATGTACGCTAGATTTATTAAATTTAAATTTTCTATAGTTATGTTGCTTCATTCTTTCATATGTACTAAACAATTATACTTCTAATAATGATAAATAATAAATATTATTATTCAGCAAATGGCGTTTAAATAGTTTAACGTATTAATGGTTTTGATGTTCTTAAAGGTACAACTTAAGATTAGTAGTGCAAAAGGCGAAAAATGATTTGTTGATGAGAACTCGGGCTGAGAAAAGTGTTCACTTTTTTAAGTATTGAACTGCACATCTACTCTTATTACTGCCATTATACTTTGAACAATGTATGAAGAGATTCCTATTACCAATTTTGTTTTTGATGAAAAATTTTAAACTTGGGATGCGTTTGATACGAAACTGAAACAATATCAAGAAACAAAATTTCTTACAGCTATAGGAACAAACTCTGAAAAATATGATACATCAAAAGCAAGGTTTGCTAACTGCTAAGTTGGATACTGAAATTTGAGGTAAACCTAAAATCCGTAATGGACGGCAGTGCGATCATTTTGAAAGACGACATGAAACTATACCACATGCTTTCAACCAAAATATTGGATGAGGAAGTATTTCTCACCAGAAGCATGGCAAACATTAAAGGTTGCCTTATCTTCTAAAAGGAATATTGCAGAATAGAATTGCACGGTATGCAATACAGACGTTCGTAATGCGGCATCACTGGTGTGTGATGGCTGCTTGGAGTGGATTCATCAAAAATGCGTCGGACTTAAACATGCTCCAAAACCACTTACTCGGGATATGTCAGTATGTAGAAACTGTCATTGTAAATACAAAAATAAAGAAATTGCATGTAATAATTGTATGTATTGTAAATATAAAATAAACGTCATCAATTTTTATAAATTAGTACATATTACAAGTCCCATCGTACATTGCTGTTTCAAGTTCATGTAACAATAACGCTATGTAACCGTAGCCTCAATATTTATTGTTACATTCGTAATTAATCAGGTCCTTACCCGACCATGCATTCCGGTATGTAGTCTCCAATGTAACAATAATATTTTTATTATTGTTACATTTCCATGTAACCGTAGCCAGTACCTTTATACTATATCAACTCTAATGTGAATATGTTGTCAAACTGACACCAAAATGATCAAAGAAATACTCCACATTTACATGCCTGTACCAAGTCAGGAATATGACAGTTCTTGTCCATTCGTTTTTGATGCGTTTTGTTATTTGATTTTGCCATGTGATTAGGCTTAAATTAAAATATTGTTTGTTTGCCCTTTACCGACCGACCCTATCAATTCGTTCCGCCTGAAAATCTTTTATTTGTATTTATCAGCAAGATTTTATTTTATTTTATTTTTTCGTTCCTACCAAAAATCTTATATTTGTATTTCCTGCTCAAAACTTTTTTACCAATACAATACAATACAATATTTTATTTTCCAAATTAAAGGGCCCATTAAGAGCATAACATTAATTACAACATGACATAAACATTACAGAGTGATTAAAGAAACATAAAATAATAATTGAAATTCAAATGCATGAAGAAAGGATCAGTGGTCAAGGGGAGATAATTTTGATATATTTTAGAGTATCTAACTAATTTTCTGATTTTCTTAGTTGCAGGCCTTTATCCAGGTATGCACATAAAATAGATAGAAATCTGCTATCTTCATTAATCATGATCCATGAAAAAAGATCATTTATATTTAAACTATCTAAACTGGGGTATTTTTTTATATAATCAGTGATATCTCTTCTGAGGTTATTGTAAATAGGGCATTCCAGAAGAAAGTGCATTTCATTTTCAATACAATTTGTATTACAATATAAACATATCCTCTCATGTTTTTACCGGAATCCTCGGGTTTTATCTTTACGTATAACCTGAGCGTTTGACATGAACACTTGCATTTGAAGTTTCAAAGCATTTGTTTGAAATCGATGTTGAACGCTTTCTGAAATCATGATATGAAGTACGTTACTCTGTACCTTTAAACTTAAAGAGCAGGGTTCATTTACAAAAAAGTTCGTTTGATACAAAAGTATTTACGCAGGCGCGGATCCAGAGGGGGGGGGGGGGGTTCCGGGGGTTGGAACCCCCCCTTTTTTGGGGACGATCAATGCATTTGAATGGGGACATGTAATTGGAACCCCCCCCCTTTTTGTTCTGGGTTAGGAACCCCCCCTTTTTAAAATGGCTGGATCCGCCCCTGTTACGTGTGTACAAACTAATTTGTAAACGGACGTTGTATTCTATGTAGGGATGGCCTTTTGTGATCCGCATATCAGAATGATTATGTTAACGATGCCGCTAAATTATTTATATCTGACATGAACCAAAAGTGACAAAACCCTGTAAAATGGAGAATATCTGGCAGTAAAATCGCCATAAAATCGCCAAGTTTTCCATACAGATCATTTATAAATGTGATGCAAAATACGTGACAATTGAGTTTTAAGTCTTATAGCATTTTTATTGGAAAAAAAAGGCACACACGAAATTTGTAACACTCTAGGGACTTTTTCTACTTGTAATTTATGTCTGCCCGGACATTATCTTACCAGTACAAAGTTATCTCTTATATATTTTTTTTTCAAAACTAATAGTCCCAGCGGAAAACTTATTTGCAAAAACAAACGGACAAAAAAATGACATTATGCCGGCAGATTTTGTATCTATAAAATAAAATATTTTACCTACCTGCCTACCCATGACAAATAATATACCGAGCCAAGTTATTTTTTTGGGGAAAAAAATAAAATATTTTACCTACCTACCTACCCTGTTTCAAAACATAGGGTCGGAAAAGGGCAAACAAACAATATTTTAATTTAGGCCTTATGGACTTTCCCAATTGATCTTCCTCTAAGTTCAGTATTTTTGTGATTTTACTTTTTACAAGGGCACTGGCTACGGTTACATTAAACAAATGTAACAATAATAAAAATGTTATTGTTACATTGTAAACTAAATGTCGGAATGCAAGGCTGTGCAAATTTTTAATACTCATAGGTGTCATACCACCAATTAAAAGTCCCTATCTGTTCAACCAAATTTTGCAATTTTCACAGCTTTCTAAATATTTTACCTTAAGTTTAACTTCATAGAAACTAGGTGTATCCTGAATTGTACATAAATTTTATTAACTGATGTAAATAAACACTAGGTGTATCCTGAATTGTACAGGTG